>PISW01004924.1:0-148931 GCA_004023785.1 Mungos mungo
GTGAAAAGCCAAGAGCAGATATTTATGTACCACAAAGCAAAACAAAAAAACCTTTCAGGGCATAATGCATTTTCATTAAACTTCCCGCTGAACTATTTTGATTATGTAATCTCCTCCTCCCATGGAAGTATGAGAAGTGTGAATTCTGGGGTGAAGAAATAATTGCAGAAGGTGGCTAATGAGGCAGAACTCACAAATCTGCATTTATAGTTTTGTGGGCAAATAAATCATCAGTGGAGGATACAAATGTAAAGAAAAATTTTTGATTGCGCTCAAGAAATGCAAGGTTGAACTTTTTACTAAAATAGAATTTTGCAGCCTCTCCGAGGGATGTTGTAAGTATTAAATAAGTATAATGTGCTCAGAATAGCAACCCAGGGCACCGTGAGCACTGGCAAATGTGTGCTCTTTATTTCATACGAGGATTTTAGTACAAAAGATTAAATCCTATTTTAATCATGCATAATAAACGACTGTAACTGTGGTGAATGTCCACTTCAGCTCCATCAAGAGTAGCTTTAAAATAGCAAGGACGGTACTGAGATGTTTTTCTGGGGCTCTTGTGTGGTACGTGCAGAGACCCCGGGGGGGTGACCCACACGACAGCCCCAGAGCCAAGAGATGCAGGAGCAGGCATGTAACTCTTAGTTTTATTTTGAAATAACATTATTTTCATAAATCTGAAGATTTGGTTGACATCATTATTATTATTTTAGCACAGCCCATTGTGTGTGTGTACTTCTGAGTTTTATGGAATTAAATGGAGATTTATGACCGGCAAATGCCTAAAGCCACTATCAGAATTACATACCTAGCCCCTCATTGATGTGAAACCCAGTTTTCATTCAACATTCCTGCAGTGTAACATGTGACCTAAGGTTTTCAAGAGTGAGTCCCTGAGTCCGTGCCCTCTGGTGGCGCTCAGAGGACGTGGGGCTGAGCGGGATGGCCCGTGAGCCTGCAGCCAGCTCTTCTGAGGAGGGGTTGCCTTGGAACTGCTTCTCTTCTTGCTTCCTTTCTGTTTTTAAAATTTATTTTGAGAGAGAGAAAGAGAGCGAGCATGTGTGGGCAAGTGGGAGAGAGGGAAGAGAGAGAATTTTAAGCAGGCTCCAGGCCCAGCGCAGAGCCCGATGTGGGGCTCAAACTCACGAACCGTGAGATCATGACCTAAGCTGAAATCAGGCGTCAGATGGTTAACTGACTGAGCCACCCAGGTGCCCTGTAACTGTTTTTTTTCTTAGCGTGTTTTGAAAAGGCCCATGGTGGTTGGCTTATGCCCGTCTGTCATTGATTTTTCACGTGTTGGGTACGTGACGGTGCCCTCCGTTAACTCAGGGCCTGGGGGTTGACTAGTAACAGCTGGGCCTGCAGTGAGTTGTCGTCAGCAGGGTAGGTTATAATGAACTTGCCGGTGAGAGGACTCTCAGGTGAACTCACTGTGAAGCTTACCATGAAGATTCTCCAGGGTGGCTGCGTCTCTTAGTTTGCCTTTTGGAGAGGGGACCATGTCACTTGCTGGATTGTGGGCCTTTGGGTGACTCACTGGCACCACCCGAGTCGAGCCTGCCCCGTGGGCTGGAGGTCGGTGGGCACTCCTTGTCTATTTTACTCCTCCCTAGGGGGCAGCCCCGCCTTGCCTTTCCCACCTGGTCCTCCAGCCAGACTGGGTTCCTCTTTGGGCGCTGGAGGCAGGCAGACCAGGAATAGCACCCCACCTCCACCTCTGAAAAGCTGTGGGACCGTGAGACGGTGGCTCCGTCTTTTGTGAGTTTCTTTAGCCGCAAAGTAGGGCTGCTGCTGCGAACCTACTGTCAGAGACGCTGTGGCGTGGAAGCGAGTTTCTAAGTGCGAAAGTCTTAGACTTTGAGGGCTGCTATCACATAACATGTTCCTCTTTTCCTCTTCCCCCAACGCAAGCTCCTTCCCTCCCTTTTAATGTGAAAGATAATTTAAAAGATAAACTTTTCATCTTGGAATAATTTTGGAGCATCAGCCAGTTGCAGAGGTGATACAGAGTTTGTGTATCCCCCCCCCCCCATATCTAGGTTCTCCTGCAAGCCTCACGTTGACACTCTTGAGTTTTCCTGATAACTTTTCACATATGATCCCTACGAACTTTGATCACATTTGGCTTCAAGTGCCAGTTTAGCATGTGGCTAAGGCTGAAATGTTTGCCTCGGGTACCGACTTCCATGGTAGATGCGGCATTTGCTTCCAGATCGTTCTTCTGTTTTTACTTTGGTCCATGTTTGTGCCCGCTGGACACTAGAGGCGTCTTTGATTTTCCAGGATCTTGACACCTAAATAGTCTCCCTGTCGAACGAGCTGCGCACCCACAGGGAGAAGAGGCAGGCATGGGCATCCGCGTATCACCGAGGTAGAAGCCCGTCCCTTTCCCAGAGAGCTCCAAATTCCAAAAACGTTTCTCATATTTAGAAACACAAAAAGAACTGATAATCCAAAGCCCCCCAGCCAGTTTTCATACATACGTAGCCTGTATTTAGCGTTGGAAAACCAGTAGCCGCTCACGTTATATGTGGCTTTACAGTTGAAGAAAATGCTTTCACAGACAGCATCTCATTTAGTGTAACTGCCGTGTGGGATAGGCGGGGAGAGCTTGGTCACTCCTTTTCCATGAAACTGGCTGACGTCAGGGAGGCCGGGGCAGGGCCTGACGGAGGCCACCGTCGAGTGCATTAAGGCCATTCTGCCCCTCTCGCCCCTCTCGCCCCGGCCCACCCCAGCACTTTTGCAGTCATGTGGCTTTGGAAATGCTCCTGCCCTTTTGTGTTGGCTAAATTCTACCCCAGTGATCATATTTGTGTTTCTAGCATTCACAACACTTTTTCTGATGTCTAATTGACAATTTTCATATTTTGGTTCAACCCAGATCCTTCTTGGGTATTATCAGATCAGCGCTATTAGGCTTGATTTAAAGGAATCTCCCTGTACCTTCAGGGGAAGTCCCGGTCTGTGCAGACCGTGAGCATCCTCAGGCCCTGCTATACCTGCACCCCCCGCCCCCCCGCGCCCGGGGAGGCGTCCTGTTTGTGATCTTGGCACTGCTCAGCTTGCTGGAGAGAACCTTGGCATTTGAGACACACGGGGGACACACAGGACACATGGGACATCTTCGTTTTTCCAAGAGCCACTGAGAGATTTGAGCAATAAGACGACGTAGTTTGAAGCTGTGGTCGGTGGACCAGGTTCTTGAAAAGCCAGCAGGGCGTCTTAATTAAACATCAGATCTAATGAGAAAACAAATAGTCTCCTAAGAGAAAGACTTGGCAGATATGGTAGGAGTAGATGCTTTTTAGATAAATTTCTGTTTCTGGGGTAATAACGTTTAATTTTGTTGTCATCTGTTGGTTTTTGGTTAGGTCTCCGTTTCTAACAGCACCTCATGTAGCCTTTCTGACCCTGTGAGTTCGGAGGAACCCAGGTGCTGGTGGCGGTAAGTGGCAGTCATTCCCGGGCAGTTAAGTCTCTCTGACCACTTGGGTGACTTTGGTGGGTAGGTTTTCTTTTGTTTTTTTTGTCGTCGTTCTGGTTGCTGCTGTTGTTGTGGTTTTAATCAGTTACCTAGACCAAACTACAAAGCCGAAGTCAAGGGTAAGACTTAAGATACGTTTTAAATCTTGTCAAGTTCTAAGAGTCTCATTAACGGACCGTGAGTGGTCGTGCTGCTCCCTCACCTGGTGAGGGCTTTGCTGTTCGGGTTGTCTGTCCCCTGAGCTCGGTGCCTTCCAGGGAGCTGGAACCAGACGGGGCTGTCCGGCCGGACCCGATCTCAGGTCATCCCTGCTGACCTGTTTGCAGAATTTCAAATGAAGTTTAGCTTTACGGGCAGGTCGTGGGGGAGGGGTGTGTCCCAGCAGGCCATGTCCCGTCGTGGGGGTGGGGGCGGTGCCGTGGGACTGGCCCCGAGAAGGTTAGACTGGCGGCTGCAGCGCGGCCCCCACCTGATGGACTTGGCTGCGGGTCGCCGGAGACGCTCACCCCTCTTCCTTCTCTCTGAGTGGTGGGTCTGTGACCTGGGTGGTCAGTCTGAGAAGGGGGCGTTATGTGTTCACTCATGGTTTTCTAACATTGACTAGAAAGGAGAGCAAGACTTTGGTTGTGTAATTTACAGGAATGACCAAAAGCATCAAGCCTGCTCCCCACAACCATCCAGTCCTCCAGATATTCAGATTATAAGTTTCTTTCAGCCACAGGGCACTTCTTTCCTTTTCTCTCCGTTCTCTTTTCTTTCCCCACCAGATAGATCTACACTGAAAAATCAGACAGGCTCCCGTATTTGCATGTTGAAAATTAAGATCCGTGCCCAGAGGCGCCTTGCGGCAAGCTCCGTGAAGGAGGTGGGGAACTGAGGCAGGGGTGTGACCGACGAATGAGCCCGTCTTCTTAATACCCACCCGTCTGCCCTGGGCTGAAACAGCCACTCGGAGTAGGTGTCGTATCTTAAGTTCAATGTTCAGAACCACCCTTTTGCAGTGAATGTGAGGTTGCCGGGAAGTTTGTTTCGGAGACGATGCACCCTCCATTTCTGTGAGCCCAATAAAAATAGCATGGAATAAAATTTAATTATGCTGTACTGAATATTTCATGTGGAATTAAGGGGCAAGAGTTGCCTTTACAAAAGCATTAAGTTTGGAAAGAATAAAGGCTTGCAGGTTCTTAGGAAGATACTATAATTAAAAGATTTGCTCAAATGTATTTTTCCCTTTTTGAAGAGTTTAAAGAAATCCTTCCCTCCCTTCCCAAATTGATTACCTCTCAGACATCAGCCCGGCTTGGCAGTAAATGCGGGACGCGGCTGCTGCTCTGCTGATTGGACGGCTTCTTTCTGTTAAATGTGAAATAGGTTTTTAATCTTCTGATTTAGATGTTTAATAGAAAGTAAATGTTTGACTTGCTTTGGTTTCTGCTGAACCTGTATTTAAATCCACACAAACAGTTTGAATAAAGTGAAAACATCACTGGACTAGCTATTTTAAACATTTCAGGATGTAAGAATGCTAAATGGGGTTCCCTTTTAAAAATAGAAATGGCTGCTTGCATTTACATAATTACTGCTAACTAGCACAACATTTTAAATGGTGACAAACTCCGGGTAGAAAAAAGTATCTGTTTAAAAAAGCCTGGTAAAAGGAAGCTGAAAAGCTCCGGGGGCAGCTGCTTCAGATGGAGGGCCTTTGCAGAGCCAGGAAACCAAAGCCTTCAGCGGGAGGGCGATGTCCCGGGAGGAGACAGGTGTCTCAGGCGGCCGCCGGCAGACGCTTGGCAGCTGTCCCTTAGGCCGGACTTACAGACCCTGCAATCGGAAGCAGGATCGTAAGGATTCGTCCCTAAATCTGCTTTCCGGTTTTGGAGAAGGGACAGCGTTCTCCAAGGTGTCTTACAGGTTCTTAGAGGTGTCTGGCGAGGTCAGGGCTCAGTGTCGGTGAAAAGAGCGTGGAAGGTGTTTGTGAGGATAAAGGCCAGGGCACGAACCGAGCACGAGCAGCACGTCAAGCTGGAAGCCCGGGTGTGTCCTTGATTCTGCCCTTTTTTCTTGCCAAACGTGGGATCCACCTGTTAGTTCTTTTCTCCTGCTGAGGTGGGTCACACTGTCGTCATTCTGCAGGTGCCCCCAGAGTCCAGGCCCTCATTTTCTTCGCCCGGACATCCATCACCTCTTCCTGTTTGGACTCCTGTCACCAGTCCTGCTCCCTGTGCAGGGGTCAGGGCGATCTATTAAAAAGATAAGCGGGGTGAGCTCACTAGCTTGCTAAAAAACCCCACAGTGCCTCTCTGCCCACTGGGGGTGCCCGCATGGGGCGCCCACGTGATCGGGTCCCTGCTGTGCTCAGTGCCTGCCGTTTGCTCTTCCTTCTGGACACATCGTCGACCCTTCCCGTGGCTGGAACACCCCAGGCGGGGACTCTTTTTGGGATGAGCAGTCCCTCTACACGGAGCGCTGTCCCCTGTCACCCCTGCTTCATGCCACCCAGGCCTCCCGTCACACGTCCTCTCCTCGGGAAGGCCTCCCGAGACCTCCAACCCCTAGTGGCATACTCCTCTCTCACTGTATCACCTGGTTATTTACTTTTTTATTTTTATTTTTTTAGCCTGCATTACTGTCTGGAATTTTCTCTGGTCTTCCTTTCCCTTCTTTTGCTCTCCCGCCCCCTCCCTCCTGCCCCAGCCCTACTGGAAGGGGAGGTCTTTCCGGGCAGCCACCTTGTCCGTCTCCCCAGCTGTGTTCTCAGCAGCTACAAGTGCCGGTGAGCATACAGGTCGTCACTGACTGCAGGAGCGGAGCCCTGGAGAGCCCTGCTGTCCGGGGAGAGGGCGCACTGGTGTGACTGGGCACCTAGAAGGACATCCTGACGTCCTTGTTTTCCCCATTGGTTTTGGGAGCTGTTTGGGGAGCGCTTCTCTAAACGTTGCCTTTGGGCATTGAGAGTTGACATTTGGGCGGTTCAGAGAATGGCTGTACTTACACAGAATCAGCCTGGGGCCCAAGACAGTCAGGGACCGCCCCCTCACTGCTCCCTGAGAAGTGAGATGGAGAGTCGGTGTCCCCAGGGCGCTTGGTTCAGCGGGAGCTTGGCAGGCAGCAGTGGTTTGCCTCCTTGGGGGGGCGGGGGCGCAGCCCTGCGGACTTTGCCAGAGGCCGTGTCCGAGCTCCCCCACACGCGCTTGAGGGCCAGACCTCGTTTTCTGCCATTGCTCCCGTGGCCTTTCTTATGAGCACTTAGTGTGTTCAGCATTCTCTCTGGGGTTAGGGGACAGATGTGTGCAGGCCCTAGTGTTTGCAGAAGTCTAGACTTTGGTGAGTAGCTTTTCGCTTCCTTGGTTTTCCTGTTGGCGACACCTGACATGTTTAGGAGGTAAAGGTAGGGGCTGCAGAAACCTGGGGGCTGATGAGGGATGTTGGGAAGCAGTTCCCTGAACCTCGCATGGTCACCTTTCTTCGAGAAGAAAAGAACCTCATTTCCAGCTCCTGGCATCTCAGATACGACTGCCACTGAAGCCGTGTGTCAGGGCATTTCCTTGGGTCTCGGATGTGGCAGCTGGGGACTGGGCTGTAGACCTCGGGAGACCCGTCCGCTCTGCAAACGCGCCCCTGGGCAACTTTCCGTTCCTGCTGCTGTCTTTACCAGGACATTATTACTGTGCTGGGTCGTTGTAGTAAAAACACTAACTTCTCAGTAATTTCACCGTGAAACAGATCTTCTTAGAGCCGAGACCAAGGGACAGAGCCCTTGAGCTGGAGCCTTTGCATTGTTGCCTCTGATTGAGCATCAGCTCATTAGACTGGAATTAAGCGAATCGCCCCTTCTCATGCGTGACTGGAGCCTAGAGCCGCCCACGGCGAGCTACCTTGACCGCTTGGTCCCCCGCCTGCCTGGCTAGAGGACAGGCTCCGGCTGGAGGGAACAAACAGGATGAGGGCAGGCAGAAGCCAGATAGGGCCTGGCCTGCTCAGGATGACACGTGCACAACGGAGGTGGCAAGGCAGGGCTGGAAACAGGCTGGGACCTGCTTACGGAATGTCCCATATGTAAGACGTGGGCAACCACAGCAGGCTCTTTCCCACATCCTGCCGGGCTGGCGGGCCAGCGCGTGTGTGGGAGAATGTACCGGTCCGGTCATTGGTTCCCTAGTTCCCGGGAACTCCATAAGCCTGTCTTTCCCAGGAGCCATTTTCCTCTAGAAAAGACCCTGTGAGAGGCCACCTCTACCCTGAACTGTATCACTTTTCTGATTGGGCCCCTTTGGCCGATTGCTTTTGAAGTTAGGGCGCAGGCTTAGTCAACTGAATGTTCTAACATACATACACCTCTGGCTGCTAGTGGCCAGTACTCCTGGTGTTTGGAGAGCAGTGACTTCCCCACGGGGATGGTTAGAAATCAGTGTGTGCGGCCACGTGACAGCGTGGTTGGCACCAAGGCCATGTAGATGATGGTCCTTATTTAGTGGTTTTGAAAACGAAACAGGGCCCCTGGTCCAGCCTGGGAAAGTGAGGCTGCACTCCCCCAGCATCGTGTGTCAGTGAGGAGCGCCCATCTACTACGGTTCATGTCTCCTTCCCCAGCCTGAAAAAAGCCAGGATGATTTCCTGCCCACAAACTGCTTGGTTTTCTTCTTCTGGTCTTTCCTTTCGTGGCCAGGATATTTGCAGATATTTCTGGCCAGCCGGCGGCCTGTAACTTTCCTCTGCATTGCAGACGCTGCCGCTGGTGGTGTGTAAAGAGCCCCACAAACCCACAGCTGTGGCCCCTGGACGTTGAGATCCCCGTGGTTCACCCGCTGAAGTACAGTTTTTATTTATATTCCTTGTCTGATAGCGTTGGGCTCATGAAATGTTTCGAGTGGGTTGAGAAACTTAAGTATTTGTTAAATTTCATTGTGTCCTGACTTAGAGAAGTAGACCCTGTGTACGTTATAAGGTTCGTGTTTTGCCCATTCCTCAGGTGGCCACGAGGGCAGGAGGGGCTGTCCCTTAGCAGACAAGTTAGAGCCCGTAGGTGGGGAGAGGAGGCGCTAGGAGTCAGGAGCGGTCCCCTCGGGACAGTGCACACGGTCCCCGGGGAAGAGTGCGGGAAAGGTGCGGGAAAGGGATTTCCCCCGACTTCTCTCAGGTGGAATCTCCTTTTCGCTTCAGCTGGCCAAGCCTAGCTGGCTCAGCCTGCCTGCTTCCCAGAGGGCCTTCTAGCCCTCTTGTCCCACAGCAGGCCTCCGAACGGGCGCCCGGCTGGCACGGATCCCTTGGTTTGTTTGGTTGGAACTGTCATCTCTACAACGGAGAAGCAGTTGATCTAGACCGAGCACCAAGGTTCTTCTGCCCTCCGTCCCCTTCCTGTGCCTGGGTGCCCGCGGCTGGCCCTCACGCGGCTCCGCAGGGCCAGCCGGGTAGGCCCGTGAGGCCGTCGGCAGTGTGGGTGCTCCTCCGGGGCCGGGGAGGGCTTGCCGTCCCCACGGAAGGGCGCCCAGCCTGCTTACCCATCTCCAATGCACCCAGATGACAAATAATAGTCACAGCAGTGTGACGGCTGAGACGCGGGCTCCAGCCAGGATGTGCTGGGTTCCAGTGTTTTCCTGACGGATGGAGCCTATTCTGGGAAGCAGCTCATTGTCTCACGTGAACAGGCTTTCGAAAATAAATGACTGCTTTCTTAATATTTTGAATCATTTTCTTCAGCACATGTTTTGTAGCTGTGGTCTGAAAGCTTGCCAACTACATGCCTTCGCACAACTCCCTGTAGGGCTGGATGTACAGCCCGACCCAGCAGTGTGATTTAAGGCTGAACATAATTGGGAACTCGGCAGTCACTTGCCTTGCATTTGATAGAATGGCAGCAGAGTGCTCTGGAGTTCTTTCCCTGTTAAAAAATTATATATATAACACGCGCACACCCACACGCACACACACACACACTCCTATATAGTGTCGCCTCCTAATAAAGCAGTCGGGTCTGAAACCACTGGCCGGAAACAGTGGCGTGAAAGTTAGTACTTGACTTTTGTGATGGAGGCCGTAAGAAGCTTCAAACAGATCCCAGCGGGCAGTCCCACACATGCGCCTGAGGACCTCAGGCAAATTACGTCAAGTGACGGGATGGAGAGGATTCCGATGGTGGCGAAAGCACGTTTTAAACACAAGCCCCTGTCAGGACTGGTCAGGGGGTCTGTTCCCCGTTTCTGTGTACGTCAGTAGCTGAGCCACAACCTTGGTGAACTTGGCGCTGCCTCCCTTCTAAATCGGGGGCTTTGGGTTCCCGTCACAGGCCCCGTTGTCCGTCTGGTGTTGTCGGACTGTCGGTGGCCTGTAATTGAGACCTTATCGTGGGCCTCTCGTGTGGCGGGAAAAATGCTGTCCCAGCCCCCCTTCCTGGAGCTCTTTCAAAGACGGACTTGAGAGCTCGTTGAAAAGTCCCAGTGGAACCCCGAGTGTGTTCGCCAGGCCGGGAGAGAGCGCACGGGTGACGCTCCGGGAACGGAGAGGGGGTGCTCGGGAGCACCGCTCCGCTCCCTGGCTCGCCGCCAGCCCCGGCGCCGTGCAGGAGGAGGCGTGCGGGGAGGCAGCCGTGTCCCTCACAGCCACCGAGGTGCCCCGATGAGGGCGTCCTGTCGCCGCGCCGTGACACGGCCTCCCGCCACCCTTGTGAGAGGACGGGAGGTAGAAATGTTGTCCTCTCAACTTGCACAGTTAAAGGGAATGTCCTTCAGCCCTCCTCCACCCCAAAAGTCTGGACACTTTCTAATCATTGAAAAGCACCTCTTTTCTGGAGCTTCAGACAGTCAAGTTATGCTCGCTCCAGAATGTAACCTTGATTTGCAAACAACATGAGTATGAAAAATCCACCTATAAGAGTATGTGAATTCAACACGGTACAAGGTACAGAGTCAACTGTAGTTCTGTATACGAGCAAAAAAAGTGACATTAAAAAATTAGTATCACTGGCAGTAGCCTTAGAAACCCCCAGCACAAAACCCAAGCGTGCGTGTGCTTCTGCCCTGAAAGCGGGCACTCGCCGCTGAGCGCAGCGGGCGGTGCCCTGAGCGGATGGAGGCTGCCCCGCGCCTGGAAAGACTCCATGTTGCTGAGGTGTCTGCCAGTTCCCCTGCGTTGAGGGAGGGATTCAGCGCCATCCTCGTCAAAACGTCGACAAGCTGAGGGCAAAGTTCACGTGGAAATGCACAGGACCTAGAAGAAGCCAGATCAGTTTTGAAAAAGCACAAAACCAGATTTCATTGCCTGCTTTTCTCAAAAGTCAGGAGAGGTTCTTATAAAGCTACAATAATCAATCCATGCAGTATTGCAAAGGGATAGACACAGCAGAGGAGCAGAGGAGAGGCCGGAAGTAGGGGTCCGTTGATTTCTGACAAGGGCGCAAGGCAGTCCAGGGGAGAAAGGGGGGTCTTTTAAACAAATGGAAGTTGGAACCAGTTGGACATCTATGTAAACAACACGAACGTCAGCCCATACCTGGTCTCAGGTACAGAAATTAACTCAAAATGGATCATAGATCTAAGTTTAGAGCCTAACACTTTTATAAAACTTGTACAAGAAAACACAGGAGAAAGTTCCTGTGACCTTGGAATAAGCAGATTTCTTAGATACTAAAAGCCCAACCTATGAGAGGAAAAATGGATTTCGTGCTTCATCAAAATTTTAAAAGCTCTGTTCTTCTGGGGCGCCGGGGTGGCTCAGTCAGTTGAGCGTCTGACTTCAGCTCAGGTCATGATCTCACGGCTTGTGAGTTCTAGCCCTGCATCAGACTCTGTGCTGACAGCTCTGAGCCCAGAGCCTGCTTCACATTCTGTGTTTCCCTCCCTCTCTGCCCCCTCCCCTGCTCATGTACACACACACACACACACACACACACACTCTTCTCTCTCTCTCTCTCTCTCATATAAATAAACATTAAAAAAATTTAAAAAACCCCAAAGTTCTCTTCTTCCAAAGATACTGATAAGAGAATGAAACTGCAGGCCACAGAGGGGAGGAAGCGTATGCACAGCATATGTCTCATAAAGAACCGGCGTCCAGAATGTATGAAGAACACTTAGAACTCAGTAAGGGGAGTCCTTAAAATGGCCTAAAAACGGGCAGGAGATTGAGTAGATGCGGAAAGACACACGGATGACAGGTGAGCACGTGATTAGGTTTGGGGGTCACAGTTCTCAGGCAAAGAAGGGGAGAGCCTACGCCTGTTAGGATGTCTCCCCAACAACAGAAACCTTGATAATCCCAGCCAGGGGGAGTGCAGCATGGTGCAGCCATTTTGGGAAGAAGTTTGGTAGTTTTCTACAAGTCTGCGCCTCCAGCCTGACTCTGGCAGTTTCTCTTGGAGCCATTTACCTAAGAGGATGAGAGGCTGTGTCCATACAGAACCTTGTGTGTGAGCAGCGGCTTTCCTCATGGCCCCCCGGAGCAGGAAACGCGGCGTCATGGCTCCACGGTCACACTGCTCCGTGAGCTCCGTGGAGCGCTACTCAGTAGTGAGAAGAAGCACACTGATAACGGCGTGGACGAATCCCGCTCGCCCGATGCTTGGGGAGAAGAAAGCACAGACTCAGAAGGCCGCCCACCTCCTGACTCCGTTTACAGGGCCTTCTGGAAGAGGCCAGAGTACGGGGAAAGAGAACAGCTCAGTGGTGCTGGGGTTGGAGGTGGGGGTGAGTACGGACGGGCACAGGGGAACGTTCCTGTGTCTCGACTACGTGTGTGGCTGCACGACCATCCGTGTCTGTCCGAGCGTATAGACGGGGATGCCTCAGACGGCTCCTTCACCAGAGGAGGTGTGTGAATGGCCGGTTAACATGTGGAGAGGGCGCAGCATCCGCCCTCGGAAGGGAGGCGCAGATTCAGACCATCAGGTGCCACGTCGCACGTTGCCGGAGGGCGCGTGGCGCGGCACACCTCTTGGGACACCTGTGTGGCGTTTGTATGAAGCTGGACATCTGTGTTACGATCCGGCAGTTCGGCCCTGGAGTATTTTTACCATAGAGAGGTGAACGTACAATAGTCTTCCCTTCCTCGGGGATTGTTTTCTGTGGTTTCAGTTACCGGGACACATGACCCTCGTCACCTGACACTGCATCAGAGGGTCAGTAGTAGCCTAACACTCTGTCACCTGCCCACGTCATTCACCTCCTTCATCTCCCATCATCCCAAGAGGAAGGGTGAGTACTGGGAGAGGGAGACCACCGCCACCTAACTTTTATGAGAGTATATCGTTATGATCGTTTCATCAGTTGTTAATCTCTCACGGTGCCTGATGTACGCACTTTATCACAGGTATGTGTGGATAGGACAAAAACATAGTCTATCTAGGTTTCAACGGTGTCCGTGGTTTCAGGCATCCATGGGGGGTCTTGGAACGAATCTCCCGCCGATAAGGGGGTGCTCCCGAATATGTTCACAAAGGGACTTGCACAAGAATGTTTCTATAAAGCCCCAAACTGGAAGGAGCCCCAACACCCATCTTCTGCAAAGTGGATGAACAAATTGTCAGCGCAGTGAAGGTCCCCTGAGCGGTGACAAGAGTGAGGGGCTGAGAACAACCGTATGGTTGTATCTCGCGAACAGAAGAAGCGCGGACTTTATGAAACCGGTCTGTGCGGACAGACAGTGGTTCCTGAGCGCACAGGTGGGGGAAGTAACTGGAGAGAGGGCGAGGAAACTGTGTAGGGTGATGGAGGTGTACTGACTCGCCATTGCGGGTGTGATCGCGTGGGCGTATGGAGTCGTTAAAACGTGGAACAGATTCACATCTGCACATTTTATTGTGTGTTAATTATACCTTAATAAAATGCTCTTCACTCCGTTTTATAGACATGTTATTGAATCCTTTTTTTAAAGCCATTTATTCCATTTGGTCCTCCTTGCGTGCCTCTGCGTAGCCCAGGTTTCTATGTGGCACATGTTGACGAGATGCGGTCTCCCACCGGCGCGGGAGGAGAGGCTCAGCTTCTGGGTCCAGGCTCAGAGCTTCAGAGTGTCAGAGAGACAGGTAAGTGACCCCAGGGGTTCTGGCTCCGTGTCCTGTAGGGCCTGCTCTTATGTACCAGCTCACCATGCACGGGACCTCGGTGTTGCGGAGAACTTGAAGACTGCCCACATGCCTTCCTCACGAGGAGCCCCTTCTGGAAGCTGGTGTGGTTGGAATCCCGGCCCTGTGGACTGAGCTGGATGGTGGACCAGGGGTTGGAGAAGAGCGCCAGCTCACTTCACACAGCGGGGTTCTTGCTTTGGTCTTGCTTTTCTTGCTACTCTCTCCGTGGGCAGTGCTGTCCGTGCGCGTGGGCTCTGCCGTCACCAGTCTGGATGGTTCCCAGATGGCCTGCGGTTCGTGCTCGTCGGAGTCAGAAGTATCTCGCTGTCCCCTCCGTGCTGGTCTCTTCTCTCTGCTCATACGTGTGCTGTTACTCACATTTCGTATAAAGTTTCTCTCAAACCTCTTCTGCCTTTCTTTCTGCGGTTCCGCTCCTGCCCCTCCGCAGCCACAGAAGCTGGTCACCCCGTCCCCGTCCCGTTCAGTAGAATCTTCTCATGTTGGGGTTCACGGAGGATGCTTTTAACTCCTGTGGCCGGGCGTCTGCTCTCAGCCTTGCTGGGATCAACCTTCACTGATGTTGACGTCTCTTTTTCTTCTTGGGAAAAAAACATCTTTCTCTCCCTTGGCTGTGGACACATTTCTCTTCTGCTTTGCTGCCCAGCCCTTGCTGTCCTCCGGGCCATCTTTTGAGATTTCAGTGCCGCAAATCTGTGGCCGTGGCCCTCTTTTTCTGTAAGAGAACTCTGGCCTGTGTTGTTTTGGTGGCTTAAATGTCAGCCTCTACATCCACGGCAGGCACGGCACCTGGGTCTGTAGGCCCCGCCCCTCTCTTGAGCTTCACGCCCTATACCGGACACTTCAAGTTCACTGCATCCCAAGCCAGACTTGTCATCTCCCCCCCAACGGATCCGTTGTCTCAGGGTGTCCCCTGAGGCCACTGGCCCGGTCTCGCGGCTCTGGCGTCCCCCTTGATGCCCGTTGGTGCTCCCTGAGTCCGAATGGTGATCCGTAGGTTCTGTCTGTCTTCTCCATCTCTCCCAACCAACTCCTGCCCCAGTCGGGCCCTCACGACCCTCCTGGCTCTTGGTCTCCCTTTCCCTACAACCCACTTGTGCCTTCATTGGAAGGCGGTTGCTGCTACTCTGCTGATGAAGCCTCGGCCCCTTAGGACGCCGTCCTCCCTACACGTGGGTGGTGGGAACCCCCCTTGGTTCCGTTTTCCCTCCTCTCTGTCATCCCCGTGCCCCGGGAGCATAGCTCGTCCTCCGTTCGGGGTTTGTGTGGCACTGCGGCTTTTCCTTCTTAATCATTTGTGACTGGGTCTGTCTCTGCACCTTGGAGATCATACCTGGATCTCCTGTGCCCGCCAGCCTCTCCACCCCTGCCCTGCACCCCTGCTCGCACACTTCCTCCCTGTCGCTGCAGATGCCCCAGGGGAGGCAGAGCCGAACGCTGACGCTCTGGCCACAGGAGCCCGTTGCCTGCTCGGGAGCCCACAGTTTCTTCAGACAAGCCAGGAGGGACCACTCGGTGATCTGGAAGCTGTCCAGTGTTGGTGCCAAGACGAGGGATTTCCTCTTTCATGTCCTGGTTCTGGTGATCCGGTTTTCCCAAGGCTCTCCTGTTCCTGGGGAGCAGGAGCGGGGGTGGGACGAGGGGTGGGGAGAAGCCGCAGCCTGGGGTCTTTCAACAGGAGACGGAGGTGCCCGGCTCCAGCGGCGGCCTGTGTCTGCGTGCCGGACGCGTGCTCTGTGTCTGGGCCGCTGATGCTGGTCTCGGATGGCAAAAAGGCTGAGGTCTGGGCTCACGCTTCCTCCTCACTCCCGGCGGGGCTGCGGGTGGGTGGCGATCCCTCCGCTGACCTTAAGTAAGTGGCATGTCGACCCAGAGCAGAGGTTGATTCTGGGCCGGTTCTACCCCGCTGACACAGAAAACAAGGGTGGCGGCAGGTGCTGCAGGGGGGGCGGGAGACGTGCCAGGGACGGCGGCCGTGGGGACGGCAGAGTTGGGCATCTTTAATTGATGCCTTTAATAATTACTGTTTAAGCAACAGAAGGCAAAGTGAGATCGCTTCAAAGGCAAACCACAGCAGCCCGAGTTTGGGAAGTTGGCTCAGAAATCCGTGCGTCCCATCGCTGCTCCGTGGCTGTTATTTAAATATATTTTTTTATTTAATTTTCCCTCCCCCTCACTTTTGAGCGCAGCAGTTATCTCCCTAAAGGGAGTGAGAGAGGAATGTGCTGTAGGAAACACTCTCCCACAGTTACGTACCTGGGGCCAGTGCAGGCCTCTTCGGCAAGTCAGAATAACTCCTTTTAGCGGAGTTTAAGACCTGGCAGCCTGAGCTGCGGGCCGCTGAGGGGGGCCCGGTCGTGACCCACCTGGGTGGCAGGCGCTGGTGCTGCCTGTGCCCGCGACACGGCCTCGCTGTTCTCCAGCAGGGTCCCTGGGGTCTGAAGAGGAAGTGGACATCCATGGTCAAGATAGAGTTCGGTTTCGGGCCTCGATATTTAAATATTTGTGGTGTGTCTTTTCTAATTGCTTTTCAAAAATCCAGTGTGTGGTTTCCACCGTGTCCTTGAGCCGGTGACGGTGAGGGTTCTAGGGTGTCCTGCAGCTGAGCAGCGTTGTCCACGGTCACCATTCGCTGAGTCGCCAGACACCTGGGCTCTGGGACAGAGAAAGGGACGTGGCCCCCGGCCTGTAGGGACTCTTGCCCCAGGGGACACGGCAGGCTGGCCTCAGGCTCAGCGTACCCCGCACACTGTCCCACGTCCCCGTGTTTCTGGGAGGGGGGCAGACATTCCAGAGGACGAGAGTCAGTCTCGGCAGCGTAGTTCCGCAGCTCTTCCTGAGCGGAAGGGACCTTGAGGGGTCCTGGGTTCCTTCCAAACAGCTGCCCTGGGACCCTCACCAGGGCACCTCTCAGGGCTCGCGCCCCCTGCCACACTGAGCTTGCACGGTCCCCGGGCTTGATGGTCCCTTCCTGGGGAGAGACCAAAGGGTCTGTGAGTCTAGCAGCAGGGACCAGGCCAGCCCAGGGGCCAGCTCAACAAGGGGTGTGGGTGGCCCCCCGGGGGCCAGAGCCATCCTTTGGGCAGAGGGAGCAGGGAGTGTCCTCAGCCGCCCCAGGGCTGCCCTTGGCTACATGACAGATTGTGGTCCTGGCTTGTCACAGCGCTCATGGGGACCAGTGAGTGGCCAGCCCCTCTGCTCAGATCCTGTCGTGCTTCTGGTGACGTCTGGACGCTGCCCATGGCCTCCAGGCCTCAGTGGTCTGGCGCAAGCTCTCCTGTACCCAACGCCTGTGTACCCACTGCTCCTTCTCCTGGAACCCCAGACAGGTGGCACCATGTTTCTCCCCTCAGCCGTGCGCAGGTGCACCCTTCATGTGACGTCCGTCCCCACCCTCTCTGGCGAGCACCCCCCATCCTCAGCCTGCTGCTGCCTGCCGTGTATGCTCCGTCTCCCCTGTGGCAGGAAGAGGGGGCTTTTGCTGTCGCCATTACCGTGGCCACTGGCCCTCCAAGCTTTGTGCGGAGTGGGCGTCCGTGCCCGCTGACGATGGCCCACCGCCCTGGGTGGTGAGCAGGCGGATGGCCAGGCCCTCTACCCATGGCTCCTCTGTTCCCTGGCACAGGCGTTCACTGCTCACTGCAGATGCTAAGCTAGAATATTCAGGAAGCATCTTTAAAGTGAAAGTTCAGTGTGCTTTTCCCAAGGAAGGGTTTTGGTATCAGCAATTTGGCAACTGGCTCACCTCCTGATTCTCCTCCACAAACCCGGCCTCCCAGGGCAGTGGCCCTGTCCCCTGCTCCAGGCTTGGCACAGAGGGCCTAGTTGTGAACCACAGTCGTGAGTCATTTTATTTTCTTGGGGTGGAGAATCAGAAGGTGGACGTAAAATTAAAAAAAAAACAACCCACACTTTGGTTCAACATTGACGAAAATCCTGGGGTCCAGTATCGTGAGACAAAACTGCACAGCTGGCCGGGGCCCGTGTGCAAGGGGTCCCTTGCCTTCCCTCCCACACTGCTCAGCGGGACAGTCTTCGCCCGGCTCCCGCGTGTGCGGTTTTTCACAGGAGTGTTATTGACAGGTAAGTGTGCACTAGTAACTTAGCCAGATTCTGACATTTTCAGAATCGTGCATGAGCAGTGAGAAATCATTGCTGAAACTGCTCAATTTAAATGTAATTAAAAGGCGTTGAATCAAAGAACAATATGGTAACGTACAATAGTAACCGCACGCATCCTGGTCATTTTAGATGTGGTCCTTTTCCCGTTTTTTTCAATGGGGGCCAGTGGGACAAAGCCGGCCGACTGGCCGTGTTCTGTTTTACTCTTCAGGAAAACAAAGATTGCCTCGCCTTAGGAGAAAACTCAATTTATTTGTCTTCTTCGGTCATCTGAAGTGTTAGATACAGACTGGAGAATTCTTGGGACTTTTAATAATTTACAGGAAAGGGCACACGAAGTAAAGTCACCTAATATTCTGTATTTGGATAGAGTATTTCTGAATTAATTCAAAATTCAAAATACACGTGAAAGGTCAGTTTCGCCTCCCGTTCTGGCTGCATTTGGGAAAAAAAAAAAACCCAGAGCTGTTCCTTCTAAACAAAATCATAGTTGTTTCATTCTGGGGTACTCCCCAAAAAAACGACAGACAAGGAAATGCTCTGGCCCCTTGGGGCGGGTTGGCAGCAGGCATTATCTGGAAATTCGTAGCTGAAAAGGCCCATCTTCACGCTGCCGGACCTCTAGGCCTCTCTGGCAGGGGTGTCGTTTCAGGTGAGTGGGGTCCCCGCCCTGAGGTCGGCCCTAGAGCACACCCTGGGGCTGGTTGACATGTCTAAGGGGTCGGACTCTACCTGGCAGAGGTGTACATGGGTGGGAGAGGGAGAGCGCCGGGGGGATAGAAGGCTCTAGTCTAGAAAGCTGGTGAGGCTGGAGTGATCTCCGAGTGTGACCAGGCAAAATCCGTGTGCACAAAAGGGCTTGTGAAAACCGCCCCTCAGCGAACTTTCCAGGTCCCGTTTTTCAGGCTCAGCTCATGGGAGGGTGGTGCTAACCGAGCCCCTTTCTTGTGCCGACAGCCTGGACCGACCCCCAACCCGTGGGTCTCAGTGTGGCATGCTGGGCTCCCACTGTGGCTTTTGGCCTTATCTGTGCATTGATGAGGTCATGGGGTCCAGCCACACGCCCTTGCTGCGGACGTGCTCCGTGTCACCTGTTGGAGAGCCCAGGTGGCTGCGCAGTGACTGAAGGGGTCACTTGGTTTCTCTTCCTTACGTGGGGTCGTAAGTTCACAGCCCAGGTGGTTCCAAAGCTGCTGTGGCTTTCCGAGAGTGACCTCTGGGTAGGGGAGAGCTGCAATCTCAGAACTCAGTGTAGCAGCGTCCCCCCTCCAGAGACCCTCCAGCTTCCTGGGTGGCCCGGAACCTGTGCGTGTTTCTTTTGAGCCAGGCCAGAGTGTCACTCTGCAGGGTTAACCCTTGTACGGAAATGTTTCTGCAACATCGGGGGTTTGCAAGAAAGAAAAAGCAGGCTTTTTTCCCCCCGTTCGATGCTGGTCTTGTTTTTTTGAAGGGAAAACGCTAATATGACTGGATGTGTGCTTGAGCTGTGGAAAACAGCACTCTGGCCGCCGTGTGTGCCTCCGACGTGTCACGATTTGGGAAGGTCGTCACGTCCTCCTGGCCCATCTTGTGCCTCCTGTGTTTACAGAGCGCAGCAAACAGGGTCAGGAGCCCCTGCTGAATGTGGAAGGGGGAGGTGCTTTGGGAGGCGGGCTCTGTGTCACCTGCTAGGTCTCCACGTGGGAAACCCGGTTGTGAGGCCGAGGGGCTGTGGGCCTGGCCCGGGGCCGCCGGCCTTTCCAGCGCCGGCTTCCGGCAGTTCGAACCTTCTGCTGGGAGCGCTTTGTAATTGCCCAACGGCGAGGAAATTGAAGTGGCGGGCGAGGCAGGGACCTGAAGGGAGCCGCGTGTCCCCATTGCTGTCCTCCAGGATGTCATGCTAAATTGCTGTACATCTGCTAATGAGGAGACAAGGCGTTACCTTCCGTTTGGAGCAGCTGCATTAATTACATCCTCCCAGACATCCCCTGTGCCTGCCGCTCCTGGCCAGCTTCCTGAGCTTTAAATTAATAGACCAAATTAGAGGGAATCGGGGAGGGTGTCCCTGGAGGCCAGATGCCCTCTGCCCCTTGGATGGGGATGATCACTTCTGCTCAGGACCAGGGCCTGCGGACGGCTCTGCGAGGCCGTCCTGGGAGAGAGTGGAGGAGCCCAGGAGGCCACTTCGTATGAAGGTGGCCCATTTGAGCTAGAGAGGACACTGCCTGCTGTCATTTCCTTTGACTTTTTATGCCAGTCGTCCTGCCCATTGGCACTTCTTGTCCATCCAGAGAATGAGGCGTGAGTAGAGTCTAGAAGCCAGAGAACAGAGCCCCTTTGCACGCGTGCTGTTATCTCCGGATAACGGGGGCAGCTGTGGGCCCCACCTGCCCGCCTCCAGCAGCTGGGACAGCCGACTGGGTCCGTGGTCCTGAGCGGCTGAAGGCAGTCCACGTCCCTGGGAAGTGGGGACAGTGGCCCTGCCTCTTGGGTCTGTCACAAATGTAAATCCACAGCTCCATTATTTCTCTCCGTCTCCTTGTTTGAGGTCCGCATGCTCCCTGCCCTGAGCCGGACATGGGGCTCATTTCCTGGCGCACACTGGGAGCCTGGAACGTTTGTTTGTTGAGCAAATGAGTGTGACAACGATTTGCAGAAGGACAGCCGAGGACACCCCACCCTCTGTTGTCCTCAGTCCCTGCCCCCCACTGCTGATGGCCCAGATTTCAGAAAGCCCGGGTTGATGGGGGGCTGTGCTGCGTCGGGCTGGAGGGCTGAGCGGTGTGAACCTGGCTCAGGAAACGGAAGGAAGGTTTCGCCTCCTTCGGCTCAACAGCTTGGCTCCCGATCCCAGATGAGCAGGTCTGGTAGGAGGCGCCCAGGAAGTCTTGCGCTTGTCGGGTAGCCACGGCCCTGAAGGTCAAGTCCTTTCTGACTGGCTGCCTCAGGATGCTCAGCAGGCCAGCGGGGTGAGCAGGAGTCGTGTCCCCCGTTTGTTTCGGAATGAGACGTGATTCCCAAGAAGTCACCGGCTGTGAAAATACGTGTTGTCTTGCTAAGGGGACACTAATGAAATATTAAAAGTGTGTCTCTCTTCGTCTGTCCCCTGGGGGCCACTCTCGCCTCTTGACTTTAGTTAGCTTTACATAAAGAGCCCCAGGGAATGAACATTTCTTAGTACTTTTCAAAATAACCTTGGTATTTCTGCTGCCGTAGGAGAGAAGTTCATAACTTGGTACGGTAGGTGGCCGTCTGGCTGGGCTGAGGCTCCCTCCCTCTGCGTGGTGGTGGGGTGTGGGGGGAGGGGGGTACACCTGGGGGGGTTCTTCTGGTGGCTCTGTCAGCGGCTTGTCCCCCCAGGCTGACTCTTTCTTTCAACTTCCGTATGCCCTATCTCTGCCTCCTTTTCTTTTTTTTTTTTTAAGTTTATTTATTTTGAAAGAGTGAGAGTGGGGGAGGGGCAGAGAGCCGGTGGGGAGAGACAGAGAGAGAATGGAATTCTGCTTGGGAGCGCAGAGCCCAACATGGGACTCCAACTCAGGAACTGTGGGATCATGACCTGAGCCGAGACCAAGAGTCTCTTAACTGACTGAGGCACCCAGGTGCCCCCCGCCTCCCTTTCAACAGAAGACCTGACCCCAGTTCATGGGGGACACGCTGCCGTAGCTGCTCCGGACTGAACTGGGCCCACTGCCAGTCGTCACGCGTGTGTCACAGAGTCCTCACTGGGCAGCTGGGGAGGCGTTTCTGTTCCCACTTGGCAGGGGCGGAAGCTTGGGCTCAGTGAGGTGGCGTGGCCTGCCCGCGGCACGGCCCTGGTAAATCACAGAGGCAGGATCTGAACCCAGCCCACGTGCCGCGAGTGCCAATGCCTGGGCCCAGAGCCGCGTGCCTGCTGCCTTGCCCAGCACCTCCTGTCCCCAGCCAGGCCTGACCTCCCCGGGCTGCCATCAGTGCCGCGACCTTGAGCAAGTCCCCTTCAGGTGCCTTCTGTGAAAGGACCCACGTGCAGTCCTTCCTCTCGTCTATGTGAACACCCCCGAGGACCAAGGTCACTGAGGAGAGGCTCGGATTTGAGCGACTCGGTTCTCCCATTGTGCTCCAGGCCGGTGCCTTCATCTTTGCTGGGGCCACCGTTACTTGGTGCTGCCCCCCTCCCCTGTCCCTTCCCACCCCCCTGATGCCCGGGAGGGTTGAATTAGCCACCCTATGGGGCTGTGAGCCCCCCTTTCTCACCCCTACTCCTGCGACTCCGGCTCTGCCGGGTTCAGCGCTCTGCGGAGGCACCTGCGGAGTCCCGCCCCTGGGCTCCCCGTCCCTCCCCAGAAGGACACTGACACAGCACGGGAGTCATTGTGCCCGAGCCCGCCCCCCCAGAGCTCTTGGCCAGGCCCTGACCCCTGCCTTCCCTTGCTTCCCTCCCTCCCCCAACCTCAACTTCCTCCACCTGAGACTTGGTTGGGCTTCTTTCTGGAAGCTTCTTAACTGTTGTTTTTTTTTTTTTGCACTGACTTTCGCACTCTTCTCTTCCTGAGTGTTGCTTTGTGGCTGAGCATTTCTGTGCTGTGCCTTCCTGCTCGGGCCAGCAGAGGAGAGAGGTGGTGGGGAGAGGTCCCAGGAGGCTCTCAAAAGAGCGGGTATGGAGCTGGGCTTTGAAGGTGGAGTAGGGTGTTTGAGAGAGAGGGGTGAGGGCCTCCCGGTGGGCGGGGCAGTGCGAGTGCAGGTAAGGATGGCTGTGGAGGCACAGGAATAGTCCATTTTGTCTGGGGCTTGTCAGTGTCCTGAGAGGGGCGTGGAGAGGCTGTGTGAGGGTCTCTGCTCACATAGCCTCCTACTGCTTTTGGGGCACGAAGCATAATCATAGCTGAGGAGGTCAGAACCACCTCCCCCAGTTTGCACAAAGGCAGGGTCCACATCCGACCTTTTCACTGCATCTCTGGTGTTAGGACAGCGCCTGCTGGATATGTGGGAGCCGCATAAAAGCTCAGGAATGAGTGGGTACATGCGGGAGTGAAGGTGGAGTCACAGAGTGACGCGGCACCCCAGCTGGTGGCGGCCTTTGGCCATTGTGGCCTCTGACCGCAGGCGGACTGTCTGGGCATGTCTTCCCCTTCTCAGGATCTGGTCCCAGACAGGCCCGTGGGGGGCGCCAGCACCTGTGCCAACAGTTGGGACACAGACCATCTTTGAGATGCAGCTTTAGGCCAGCGTAGACCCGGCTTGAAGAGGTCTTTAGTTCCTCGGGTCGGGGGAAATGGGGAGCCTACGGTGTCAGTGGCCACAAAGTCCGGGGCACAGTTCTGCCCTCTCTCTCCTCCCCAGAAACACATTCTTGTCTCCATCTCACCAGCTTTTTATCTTAATTTATGAACCTGCTGTAGCACCAATGAAGACATACTGCACCGCCTGAAAAAAACACAGTGGAATTCTAATTCTGTACGACGCAGAAGCGTGCCTGTGGCCGGCCCCGCTGCAGAAATACGGGGCAGGAGACGGGGCCCTGCTCCCCCTTCCCGGCTGGTCAGGGCTTCCTCCTGGCGGCCTCTCATTGGCCCGCGGCTTAATTAAGCCTTCTGATTTCGTTTTCAATTCATTATTTTTTGAAAAAAGAAAAGCTGCTTTAATGGAAGCTTTTAAAATCCCAGAGCTTTGGATTTCTCTCCTTTTTCAGGCAAAAGTGGATTCATTTAAGTCGTTTTGTAAAAAAAAAAAAAAATGCATATATTTATGAAGATTTCAAAAATTAGATGTTTGACTCCTTCCACTCCAAGAACCTAGAAACCAAGCTTGGAAAATAATTTCTGCAGTGGGGTGTGTGCATTCACACAGCCAAGAAATACGGCAATTTTGTAAGATCTCTGAATTTCTGCATTTCATACTTTGGCCTGCCGTGTCCTCTTGGGGACTTGGCCTTGAGCCCCTTCCCTGCCCGGCTTCCTGATTGTGGCTCTAGTTTGAGAAGTTTCACAGGAGGATGAAGAACAGCCCAGTGGGAGGAGTTTCAGTAGAGCCAAGGAAACCTTGCTTTTCTAGATGGGAGAGACCAATGCAGCCAGCAAGGAAAGGGAGGGGCCAAGAAGCCATCTAAGAGGAGAGGCTTGCTGGAGGAAGGTCCACGGAGGGGGGCGGGGGGGGGCAGGGCCAGGGTCAGGAGGGGGTGCGCAGGAGGGCCGACACGGTGAATCACGTGAGAAGCAGCAGCTGGCCGCTGGCCTCCAGCTCCGGCGGTCATGGCCACTTTGGCATCGGGTTTGAGAAGGAAGATGGAGTCAGTGTTGTTCATAGTCGCTAAGAAGGGGAGCAGACGGCCCTGCTGCTGACCAAGCTTGGGGCCTGGAGCCAGGGGTGGCCCTAGTGACTCCTCCCAGGCCTTCTGTCCTATAACCAAGGGTCTGGTCCCACCACCAGGCCCACTCCCAGACCCCGGCACTGGACTGGCCCCCAGTCTGTGCATCCCGAGTCTTCGGGTGTGGGTCCCTCACACTGGACGTGGGCAGTGGAGCCCCCGAGTCTCCAGGGCATGCCTGCTCAACCCCTTCCTTCCCAGGTCCCGATGCCTCGGAGAGGTCAGGCCAGGGCACATGGCGTGTTCTTCCCCCGCGCTTCTCCCTGCCCCGGCGGGGGGCGGGGGGGAGGGAATACTCCTGGCTGGACCGTGTCTGGTTCCCCCAGCCGTCATCACAGAGCCAGGGCCTTCCCCAGGCCTCACGGAGTAGAGACCCCATCCATTTTCCAAGCAAGGACGCTAAGAGCGATGGCCAAATTGAGTTAGGAGTGCCAGGAATCCGGATCCGCCAGTGGCGCCGAGTTCCTGTAAGGCCCGCCCTGCCCCTGAATTACAGCCGCTTCCGAGCGGCTGCAGGGGAGTGGGCGGCTCGCCCCTGCCTTTCACGGAGGCTTGATTTACAGGCCCGCATGTTGGCTGCACACTTCACATCAATTCTTTCTCCTTCTTTAAACTTTTAAGCCTTTGCCTTATGAATGAGGCCACGGGTTTTCTGGGTTCCCTGTGCTTTTATGAGGCTTTTTCCTTTCTTGTTTCCTAGTTTCTCCATAAACCTGTTCTGAATGGGTCTCGCTCTGCACGAGACCATGGCAGGCTCCCCAGGGGTGCAGAGGTGAAGTGGGGGAGGTGGCGTTCTGGGGAGGGATGGGAAGAAGCCCAGCGGGCAGATAAAGTTCTCTACACGGTGCAGCCGCCGAGCGGCCGTGTGGCAGAAGCTTACCCTGTGCCAATGCTGTCGGAGGGGCCAGGCCGCCAGAGGAGACCCAGGCCGACGTGGGCCCTGAGCTCACCCTGGGGGGAAGGGAGAGGCGTGTGAAGAGGTAGGAGGGCAGAGTCACAGGCTGCTCCCGGAGCCCCAGCAGAGACGGTGTGGTTCCAATGGGGGGATCAGGGAAGATTTTCTGAGCGAGTGACACTTAGGCTGACACCTGGGGGCAGTTAGCCAGCTGAAGGGGGCTGGGAGAGGGAAGATTGTTGGCGGGGGGGCTGCCCCGTGAAGCTGTATCCAGGGAGCATGGCGTGCCCAACACTGCAGGAAGGCCGGCAGGGGTGCAGCCTGGGGGGCGAGGGGGAGGCGGGGCTGGAGCTGTCTCCCGGGGCCAGCTGTGGGGGAGCGTTTGCATCACATGCCCAGGAAAGCTCTGGAGGGCCGGGGAGAGGGGTGGCTGACGAGAGTTCTCCGAGGGGAAGGCCAGGCTGGATGCATGAAGAGCTGTTTAGAGACCGTGAACTTGCCGTGATCAGGTGACCGTGGGGCCCAGGTGGGGCTAGAGCTGGAGTGACAGGTGTGGAGTTTGGTAGGAGAAGAATCTGTAGGAGCTGGTCCTCGATTGGAATCGGAGGGCGAGGCTGGGGAGGAGTCAAGGTGCTCCAGGGCCTCTGTGCCAGCCAGCTGGGCTGGACGGGGTCAGAGGGGGGTCAGAGGGGCGTGCGGGGCCCCGGGGAGTACGGAAGACTGCAGTTGGGCCCCCAGGGGACACCCATGAGCAGGGGGACTGAGAGCGTGAAACTCAGAACCGAGCTGGGCCTGGAGAACACGGGTTTGGGAGTCATCAGCAGCTGCAGCCCTGGAGATGGACGGAAACCCCCGAGGGAGAAATGGAGCGAGAGGGAAGCCGCCTTGCAGAGCCCCGGGGGGCACAGCACTTACAGGAAGTGCAGGGGCGGGGCCACAAAGCGGGATCAGGGAGGTCTTCGTCAGGGGTCTTTGCACACCCCTGTGGTGTTGAACATGGAGGTTCGTAGCCGGTGGAGACCGTGGGTGGCCTGGGAAGACCGTCCAAGTCCCTGGACGAGCACACAAGGCAGAGAGGTCCTCGTCTGCCTAGGACCTGGGTGAGGTGGGGCCTCGCTCTCCTGGCTCTGACTCTCCTGCTGTGGCTCCCAGAGCTGAAGGCCTCCCCGGCTTCTGTGTGCGAAGTTAGGTAATTATTCTCAGCAGCCCTGACGCTGAAGAGCAAAAACCCGTTCCAGAAGGAGAAAGCTTTCACCCAATCCCGAGCTGCTACTGGAGAGCACTGAGGAAGAATAATATTTTTTTAATCTAAAAGAACTTTACATTTATGCCTGACTGAAGCTCAGACCACATTTGTCCTGGGAGCCAATGGGAAGGCCGGGTCTGGGTAATCTATGCAAAGGCCCCTCAGCTGCCCTGCATCCATCATCCCGAGTGACAGAATTTACATCATTAATCATTGGCGGTAATAGAAAAGTCATTGGAATAGAATGTTGTCACAGGATAAATGTCTCCCAATTGCATATAAATGTCTGGGCTTTACTGTACTGTTTGTGCCGGAGAAATACTGTGGCTTCACAACGGTATTTATCTGGCATCGGGAAACCATCAGCACTACCCGGTCCTGCCCTGCAGCCTCTCCTGGGGAGGCCCACGGGCATCGCACACACCCCTGTGCCCACACAGGGCCCGGGCGGAGGGCGGGGGCAGGCTCTTGGGTGCCCTTCGGCCCACGGTGGGGGTGAGTCAGACACGCTCAGGTCCAGAGACCCCACCGTGTTACCCCGGGTGGTGGCCGCAGGGATCCATACCCTCCTCCTCCGTGGCCTCAGACCGCTCGCTGCGGAGGAGACAAGGCCGAGCCTGGGCCCAGCCTCGCTCCGGAGCCGTGGCGGCCGCAGAGGACCGCAGGCCTCGGGGAGGCCGGGGGAGGCCCGGGGAGGCCAGGGGAGGCCAGGGGAGGCCCGGGGAGGCCCGGGGAGGCCAGGGGAGGCCCGGGGAGGCCCGGGGAGGATGGGGAGGCCGCGGGGAGGCCAGGGGAGGCCCAGCCCACAGGCCGCGGGGAGGCCGGGGGAAGCCCGGGGAGGCCAGGGGAGGCCGAGGGGAGGCTGGGGGAGGCCGCGGGAGGCCCAGCCCACAGGCCACGGGGAGGCCCGGGGAGGCCCAGCGCACCGCAGCCAGCGAGCGCAACATCTCAGGCCGCCTCCATTTTAGAAACGGAGTCCACAGCGGCTTTTAGCTGGTGTCTTTCTGTTCCGTGACCTGAAAACACTCCGTTTTTGGAAAGTGCAGATCTGCTGACACCTTTTCTGGAGGTTTGTTGTGTTTCTCTCCGTGGCGAGCCGCCCTGCCTCGGACGGGCCAGATGCTGCTGGAAGAGGCAGGCGGCTCAGGAGGCCCGGCGCCCGGTGTGGGGTTCGGAGCGGTTGTTCTGTGTGAGCCCCAAGCTCTCCCCCTGCTCTGTGGCCTGGCGGGGCCCAGCAGGGGGTGTGGGCACCGGAAGTGGGGGGCAGGCAGGCCGGAGGCCGGTGCCTTCTGGGGACTGGTTTGTGGGGGCCGGTGCAGGCCCCGTCACGTGGCCGACGAGCTGCGCGAAAGCAGAGCCAGGTGTCTGAGCTGATAAGCCGGGCCAGGCCTCTGTGGAGTGGCTCGGTGGCAGGAGGGGCAGCCCCCTCTCCTCTGCAGGAAATTTCATAAATCACGGCCTATCAGGTGTGGAAGGGATCTGAGGTCATCCAACCAGGTGGGTTCTCCGAGGTCGGCTGGCCCAGACCGGTCATATTTTAAAAACTTAAGAGTTCGACCAAGTGAGGCCCTTAAAGCCAATCCCCATTGACTAGATCTTCATTTTGTAGAAGGAAGAATATTCTAACACGCTAATAGGAGGAGCATGTGATTTCAGGATAAAGAGTATTTCTTCGAATGGAATAAATTTACCTTTAGGAAGAATTTGTTCCACTGTACTTGTTCTTGGTTTTTTTCTTTTCTCTCTCATTAAAAAATTTTTTTATATAGTTTATTTATTTTTGAGACAGAGAAAGAGAGACAGAGCGCGAGTGGTGGAGGGGCAGAGAGAGAGGGAGACACAGAATCTGAAATAGGCTCCAGGCTCTGAGCTGTCAGCACAGAATCTGATGTGGGGCTCGAACCCACGAACTTCCAGATCATGACCTGAGCCAAAGTCGGACGCATAACCGACAGCCACCCAGGCGCCCCTCTCTCATGTTTTCAAAGGCTGACAAAACTCGGTTCCTGGTCCCCAATTCCCTCACTTCCGATGAGTGAGGCCCCACAGCTGGTGAGGTCTGCGTATCAGCCCAGCAGTCTGGCTTCGTCACAAATCACCGCAGATTAGGCCAAATCACGTCTTGTCACCTCTGCCGGTTCCGCAGGCTCGCTGGGCGTCACCAGGGGGCTCTCGTTTGGGGTCTCGTGCCAGAGCGCCATTGCAGCCGAGGGGAGCCAGGCTCCTCGCCCCGGGTCTGGGAAGGTGCACACTGCTAGGCACACCAGCGGGGGCTCCTGGGGCTCCCCTCCCCAGCTGTGGTCTCCATGGCAACTTCTATCCGGCCAGACCGCACGTGAGTCCCAGAGGTGCGTGTCCGGAGGGAGCGAGGTGGAAGCATGCAGTGCCCCTTCCAGGAGCCATTGGTCAAGGGGAGGGGACTTAAGCTCCTGGTGGGAGGGATCCAAGGGGTTTGCAGACATGTTTTGAAAGCAGTGCATGACTCCCAAGCTCCCTGGAAAGCTGGGTTTCCATCTGGGGCGCTGGGATCTTGGGGGACCCCTCCCCTCCCTAATGTGTTTCGGGAACTAGTCAGGTGGGGGGAAAGCAGGCGGCTCTCTGGTGATGGGCAGCAAGCTCTGCCTGCTGGTCCCGGCTGGCACTTCCCTGGAGGAATAAATTCCATAGGTAAGATAGCTTCCATCAAACAAGCATCAATTAAGCCCTTTTATGATCATAACCAAGATGATGAATTAAAGTCAATCTAGAGAAATAACTGGTAAAGGAGACTTCAGGAATCAGGCGTGAACTCACAGAATCCCAAGCACTCACTCACTCTAAGAGGGCAGCCTTCAGCCCTGGTTGAGCACCTGCTGTGTGCAAAGCCCTGGGTTGGTATGTGGGGGTCCAGTGGTGTGCCCGAGCAGGGCAAGTACAGACCTGTGCTCCCCAGTGTCTGTGGTCACAGTGGGAATGTCCCCGTGTCACCCATCAGGACCAGAGTGCAGGAGGGGCTCTGCTTGGTGTGGCTAGTGGGCTAGGGGGATCACTCAGAGGTGCTCTGGAGTTGCCTCCATTTCAGATGGTTTAGTGTAAGGGTCCTGAGAAGGTGAGGACGAATAACAGGTCATCCCCACCAGCCACATCCCTCACTGGTCTCTGTCACAGGGCCTGGACCGTTCAAGGTCGAGAGTGTGAAATGGGGCAGGAAGATAGGTTTCAAGCAGCCTGGGAGGTGTCCTGGATGCAAGAGGTGGGCGACTCTACGGTTGCTTTCTGTGGTGATGAGCTGGCCCGCCAGGGTGCGTTTAGTTTAGGGTCAGCTGGGGGCTGAAGAAGAGTCAGGGCACGTGCCAGCCATTGGCTTCCTGGTGACCGGAAACCAGGTGCCTCCCCTTGGGCCTGGCCCAGCGTCCTGCCCCCACGGTGGTCCAGGCTTCCCGGCTGCCAGCTACCTTCTCTCCTCCTCTGGCCGCCCAGCTTCTGCGTAAAGCCTCCTTGAGTGTCCCTCACCTCCGCCCACTGGCTGTGTCTGCCCCACATGCCTCCCTCCTTGGGTGGCAGACACCCCGCAGACTTTGATGCTTTGAAATGTCTGAGGGAAGCTTCTGGTTCCTGCAGGGTGACAAGCCCCCTCCAGAGCTGGCCCCTTCTCTGTATTTCCTGCGGTTCTTTGGGGAAATTGAGCAGGGAGGCTTGGCATTTCTGCCCCCCACCACACCCCCTCAGGGAACAGTTCTGGAGCTGGGGGGGTCTGCCACAGCCCCACACGTCTCAGGGTCCTCAGGAAGCTGGCCAGACACCCCTCAGTGGCTCTGCAGTGGGTGCCCGTTCGTGGACAGTGATGGAGCACCTGCTGTGTGCCGGGCACTCTTCTCTGTCCTGTGGGCAGAGCAGCCGCCCCCCTCCCTTTCCGCAGACTGCCCAGAAAGGTCCATTCCTTCTCTGCGTTGGCCAGATCTGCTGGGTTTGTGGGTGATTGTTTTATACCACAGCCGCTGCCAAGGGAAGGGGGAAAACGAGTTCCCTAAGGTATAGAATTCGTCAGAAAGAGGGACTTCCTCCATGGCCATCAGACAGACTGGCCTGTAGCCTCTCAGCTTGCCCGTCCGTAGCCCATAACAGCGCCTCGAACACAGGCTAAGTCAGGCCTGGCCGCAGGGGCACACATCCGTGCATCTGATCAGTGTTGGTTTATCATGTGCCAGGCCCCATTCCGGGATTGGGGTGAGCAGTGGGCTCAGGGAGAGCTTTGCCTCCAGCTGGGGAGAGGGACAGCGGAAGCACACAGGACGGGTGCAAACGCCAGCTGCTGGGGAGGGGGCGGGGCGCGGAGAGCTAAGTGACACTTAGCTGCGGAGCCGGGAGTCGGGGCCTGCCCCCCTCCAGAGCTGGGACGCAGGGCTCCATGGTGGTCACCCGCCTGCCACCGTGGGCCTCTGAAGTGTGGGTAGGGCGCCGGGGGCCGCCCCTCCTGGGCCTGACTTCTCTCTCCTTCAGCGCCTGGCTGTCAACTCTGTTTTTCTGATGTGGGTGCCTGGGAGAAGGGGGTATATATTTAGGTTCTTCTGTACTTTCCGTGGTAACAGGCGCTTTATTCCTGGTGAAGAATGAGGAAAATAGGTCGGCTGTATTTACTAAGAAGCGCGTTCCAGCTTCTTCTCCGAGGCTATTTATAAACTTTAAAAAATGTGAGCTAAGTTTTTACATCTTATTGGAAGCCAGAGTGCCTATGAATACCCTTTCTATTACTATACTGGGGAGTCTAGCCCTTCGGAACGGGAACGGTTTGAGCAGGGCAGATAGAAATCTTGCGAACAGTGATTCTGATGAACTCTGGCAGCCTGGGTTTGGCCCCGAGTCCAACTTCTCTGGGCGTTTTCCTCTCGTCACACAGTCTAGCGTTCTTGGGTGTGGTAGGGGCACAGCACGACACTGCAGACGTCAGCCCTGGGCCGTGGGGCCCTTGGTGGCTGCAGGTGCAAGGGGAGGTGGGCTCCTGGAACCTGGGGACTCCACTGAGGAAGCATTTTGGAACCCGCTTCTTGCGCTCCTCCGTGGAACGGGGCCACGGGGCTGCTCCGAGGCGGGTTCTGCTGGCTCAGCCCACGATTCCCTTTCTCCCTTGCCCCTCGCCTCCAATGCCTGGCCCGTTGTGTCATGGGGTCACACGGTCGCTCACATGTGCCTCTGTGCAGAGAAATGTAGCTTCTTTCTACGTGGTCTGAGATGACTTGTAAGAGAGGAGGGTGCAGTCCTGGATCTTGGGTTCGCTCTGGGGGGTTTAGTCCAAGGGCTTGCCGCAGCCCCTCGTGGTACTCTCCCTGCCTGGCTGTTTGGGTCCGTGTTCAGTCTTTCTGAGTGTCTGTCAGAGGCTCCCTCTGTACCCCGGGGTATGGGGAGCGGTGTGACCTTGGGACCTGGTCGTAGCTGAAGGCGAGGCTCCCCTCTGCAGGGACCTGCACTCTTGAGCCCTGGGAGCACTGGCCTTTGGGGGAGGAATCCTCGTAGGACTTAATCTCCCCCAAAGAGACCTTTCCATCCTGGCCCTCAGCCTTTCTGCACCCCCTCAACAAGGCATTAGGCTGCCCTTGGCGGATCTGTCCTGTCGGGGACGGCGTGTGGGGGAAGGGGCGGGCTGTGGATGCTGCTCCCCTCACCCGCTGAACAGTCGTGGGGACCTTCCTTCCCCTCTGTGCCCCCGCCTCCAACAGACAAGAAGACACTGACTGATCACTCACTCTGTGCCAGGCTGAGGTCTGTCCTTCTGCGGCCACTCAGTCACTTAGTACAGCACCTGTTGCACGCGGTGGCAATGATTACGGATTATTGTCCATCTGCCTGCTCTGTGTTGGGCCAGCTCACCCCCCTGGAGCAGAAGTGCCCAGACTTTCTTGGTTCTTGGTCCCTCAAGTGCCCTCAGTGTGTCCCTGGGCCGCAAGAAATACCTCACAGTTCTCCTAATTTTTTAAATTTCATTCTTAACCAAATTACTTACTAATGGGATATGTGTGTCCATCGGGCGCTGGACAGCTTTTCAAGTCCTCGAATTGGACTGGGTGCCACCACCCTTGTTCTATATGGATTTTGCAAGTTACTTGCCTCTTTTTCATTAAATTCATGATCATTAACATATACGGTAGTGTTGATTTCAGGAGGAGAACCCAGTGATTCGTCACTTACATATGACACCCAGTGCTCATCCCAACAAGTGCCCTCCTTCATGCCCGTCACCCATTTAGCCCAACCTCCACCCGTCTCCCCTCCAGCAACCCTCAGTTTGTTCTCTGTATTTATGAGTCTCATATGGTTTGCCTACCTCTCTGTTTCTATCTTATTTTTCCTTCTCTTCCCCTACATTCATCTGTTGTGTTTCTTAAAGTCCTCATATGAGTGAAGTGTGATATTTGTCTTTCTCTGACTAACTTCGCTAAACATAACACACCCTTGTTCCGTCCACATTGTTGCAAATGGCAAGATTTCATTCTTGATCACCAAGTAGTATTCCACTGTATATACATACACACCACGTCTTTATCCACTCGGCGGTCACGGGGCCTCTGGGCTCTTACCGTAACCTGGCTGTTGTTGATGGCGCTCCTATAAACATTGGGGTGCGTGTGCCTCTTCCAGTCGGCATTTTTGTATCCTTTGGATAGATACCTAGTAGTGCAACTGCTGGGTCGTAGGGTAGCTCTATTTTTAATTTTTTGAGGCGCCTCCATCCCGTTCTCCAGAGCGGCTGCCCTGGTTTGCATCCCCACCAGGCACTTGCCTCTTGTCTCTGCAAAGCGCTGAAAACCTAGCTCCGCAATGAGATCACTTGTTCAAAAGGGATGTAGGGTGATCTGTGGGTGAAACGGGATATGACCCCAAGCTAGTAGCTCCTTCAGTGTCTGACAGATACTGAATAGTGCTCAGCAACGGAAATTACCCTGTTGGTCATCTAAGACTTTACCTGGGGGTGCCTTGGTGCGCAGTTTGGGAACCACGTTTCTAAAACCCGAGACTTCCTTCAGACCGTTAGCCCGCAGGCTCTCAGAGTCCTCCACGCCTGTGTGAGGGTGGTGTGGGAGGGAGGGTGAGGATCTCACGCCCCACCTTCTTCCTGCCTCCTCCCCTCCGCCACCTCTCAGGACAGGCAGGGGTGGCTTCCACACTCTTGCTCCCTCTGCTCCTGCTCGCCTGCCTGGGGCAGGAGCTGTGGAGGGGGGTGGGGGGTGGAAAGGCATCTTCTCCACACTCATGGAAGAAGCTGAAGACCCGAATCCTCCAGGATACGAATTCAGAAAACCCTCCCTCTCAACAAAGTGCTTTCCAGTCTGCGGCCATGCTGCCGATGTAACAAAAATGACGCCCGCCCTTCAGAGCCGACAGGGCCCTTTGATGTTTTGCTGGTCCATGGTCTCGGCCTCAGGTGCCGAGAGCTGCTGCTTCAGTGGGCAGGGAGCTCCCCAGACGGCCGGGTTTGCAAACAGGCAGGGCTCCGTTGCTGTGCCCACTGAGCGAGAATCAGAGCAAGACCAGCTCCCCTGAACCCTCCTGTGGAGCAGGTGCTGTGTCGTGGGTGCAGACCGATCATAAACTCCGGTGGGCAGGGCCCTGTGTGGTAAACAGGTGCTTCCCCCCAAGGCCTTTGTTTCTTCTCTCCTGGCTCCCACACAGCCTTCCTTTGCTCCCCTCTGAATCCTCCTTGGGGAAGAGTTCATTACCTCTGTCTGCCCCGGGAGGATGCCTCTGGGGACCTTGTTCCCAGACAGGCCTTTACCTGCCATTCCAGCCATGTGCCACTGCTGTCTCTTCCTCACTGGCCCTCTGTCCATCCAGTCTAAGATCTTACCCCAGGGCCTTTGCACGTGCACCCCTCCCAACCTGGGACCCTCTGTCTTTCGCCATTTCTATGGCTGACCCCAACTCATCTTCTGGGTCTCATTCACATGTCATTCTCAAAGAGGCTGTCCGTGAGGACCCTTATCAAGAAGACCCCCAGCCCCATTGTTTACCCCTCCCAGCCTTTTGAACACGAGCTCTATGTAGGTCTGTATTGTTCACCGTTGTTTTCTTCACATCGAGCCTCGGGCCTGGCCCGTCGGACACCGAGAAGGCACATCTTGCCAAGTGAATGTTTTCACGGAGCTGTGTGTGTGTGTGTGTGTGTGTGTGCGCGCGCGCGCGCGCGCGCGCGCTTAATGGGAGGGACTTACGGGATCACCAGCTTCTAACTTTGCCAGGGAGGACTTAGGAAAAGTCCAGCATTAAGTCGTTAATGTTTCATGAAAGGAAAGTTGGAAGGATATGTAGTCTCAGAACAAAGGACGGTCCTCTAACTGGAGTAAATGTAACTTTTAAGGACAGTGTGTTGCGTTGTCCTCTTTCTCATCTCGGGGAGGAGGGAGGAAAACCCTGATATGACAGGAGCCCATCAGTGAGCACCCGGGGTGCTGCTTTCGCCCCTGTGGGCCGCGGCGGCCCCACGCCGGCCTCCTGCAGCTCTCACTGCCTGCGTCTCCGGCGCCAAGTCGTCGACCCCCTGCTGGGGGAACGCACTCTTAGACTTAAGCTGACTTTGCACTTGCTTCGGATGCCCTCGTCGACCCCTGGAGGCTTCCAGATTCTGCCCAGACACGCTCTCCGAAGCTTTGTGGGACGGGCCTCGCTTTCCCTTGCTCTGGGGATCCTGTGACGTCACCGTCTGTCTGTGCACCTGTCTCCTGGGTGGGGGACGAGCTCGCCAGGACAGGGTCCAGCTCTCCCTCCCTCTTGTACCTGGGGCTTGGCGGACTGCGTCCCTTAGTGTGTGTGCGCTGTTTCAGTCCGCGGAAGGATGAGCTGTCCCCTGGCAGTGACAGTGACAGTGTGCAAGGGTGTAGCAGGGACCAACCTCAGGCCATCATCCAGGGGTCCGCTATACAAAGCACGCTCTCTCTTGCTCTCTCTCTCTCTCTCTCTCTCTAATAACTGGATTTCATTGCTATTTCAATCCTTCATCCCACCAGACCACAGGCGCATCATCTCACTTAGTTCTGGGGTTTCTAAGTCAACTAAAACTTCCCTTAATCTATTACTGGGTCTGTTGGTATGTGACGAGGGCATGGAGGTGAGGGGTCCTCAGTTCCCACAGGTCCCTGGCTGGCATCCCACACAAGTCACTGCTGGGCCTCTGACCTCATACCAGGCCTCTTTAGGGCCAGGCCATTTTCAGCTTATTCTGCACCCCTTTTGGGTGGGCGCAGAACCCTTCGGCTGCCCCGTACCTCCGGCGGCCATCACTGCTGTTCGGGGCACGGGGTGAACGCTGTCAGCTCCACTTGAGGAGGGAGGCCCCTGCAGGGAGCGTGGGCCTCTGTGGGGTCCTCATGCCACCCCTCGCCAGGGCGGGGAGGAGGTGGGGTCCGGCCCTTCTGCTCCCTCCAGCTCGGCTTTGGGCAGGAAGGGACCCCGCCATGGGGGCAAGCCCCGGGCCTCTTCTCCATTTGTCCAGGCCTTGGCTTCTGAAACCCAAAAGTCACGGCTTTGATTCTTCGATTGTCTGTTCCGCATGGCAGCCCTTTCCCCAGGCCTTGGTGCCCTCGCTCTGGTCAGAGGAAAGGCTGCAAGAAATGGGGGTGAAGAGAAACCTGGAGTAAAGAGAAAACTGCTGCAGGTGAAGGTTCTGATCTGGGCTCCTGTGGGGGAGGGTGGGGGGGCTTCTAGGAGGACTGAGGAAGGGGCGGGGGTGCGGGCTCGGCACCCGCGGGCAGCCGCCGTGGAAGCCCCAGTAAACATGGCGTTTTCCGGCTTACTCGTTCGTTGGCGTATTTGTATTCTCTTGAAACTTTCAGTTTTAGAAGTAATACAACAGCAGTCCTGTTGATGGACTTCTGGGTTGTTTCCAGTTTTTGACTGTTAAAAAGCTGCTATGAGGAGGAAAAGAAAGGAAATAGAGAAAGGCAGATAGAGTCCGAGTCCTTTCCGTCAGCCCCCGGAGACCTCTTTCTTGGTGCGTGTCTCGACAGCGAGCGCAGGATAGAAGCCGAGATGATTCTAGCATGAGACGCGGCTCACACTGGCTGAGGGCTCACAGGGAGCCCAGCAGCCTTCTGAGAATCTACGAAGATGTAATTTTGTTAAATCATAACAACTCTTCAGAGTGGGTGGTACTTTTATCCTTCTGTTACAGGTAGGGGGACCGAGGCACTAAGCACTTAGGTAATCCGCCCCAGCTCAGCCCGCTGGGAGCCTGGCTGTGCGCGCCCCCCGCCCCCGTGCGTGTGCCTCTCTTCTGGCCTCGATGGAGCACAGCCAGGGTGCCTGTCCTCATTTCCTTCAGGAGAGTAGCCGGATCTTTCCGTGTGTCCTCAGGCCTCGGAACACCCGTTTCCTGGACGAATGAGTGAATGATCAAGTGATCGAGTGATCGAACGGGACGGGACGTTTTGAATTCTAACAGGAGCTCTGTCCCTAGTCACGGGCGAATCGCTGGTCCTTCCGTGGGTGTGTTTTCTTTTCTCTCCTGGGCACCCACGCTTCCTGGGCCCCTCACACAGCTTCGGGGGCGCCGTTCACAGGCTGGTCTCCATCTACGGGCAGCGTTAGTGAGATGTCATAGACATACGCCAGACTCTACCCATTTAAGACGCACAACTTGGTGGGTTTTGGCGTCACCATCGCTAACTCAAGAGAATCGATGTCCGGCTTCTACTCCAGAAGTGTCTTGAGCTCCTTCCTAAGCCCTCCCTCCAGGCCCGCCCTGCCTCCAGCCCCCAGCGGCTGCTCTGCTTTCTGTCACTAGAGTTAGTTTGCATTTTCTGGAGTTTTACATAAATTAGAATCGCGCAGTCTGTACTCTCGTTTTTTTTGGTCTGCCTCCTTTCACTCTGCACCATTGTTTTGTGACTCCTTCGTGTTGTGTGTGTCATTGCTTTTTATTGCTGAGTAGTGTTCCACTGTGTGGATGTGACAAAATTTGTCCATTCACCTGTTGATGGACATTCGGGTTGTTTCCAGTTTTTGACTGTTAAGAAGCTGCTATGAACATTTGGGTTCAGGTCTTTGTCAGGAAATCTGCTTTCTTTTCTCTTGAGAGAAAACCTAAGAGCGGAATGGCCGGATCCCGTGAAAGCTGCTCACCTGCTTTTTCAAAGCGGTCGCCCCACGTGACCTTCCCGTCCGCGGGACCGAGAGTTCCAGGTCCTCCGTGTCCTCCCCAGCCTTTTGTGTGGTCATTCGTTTTAATTTTAGACCTTGTACTAGTCATGAGGTTACATCTGCGGGTGGCTTCAGTGTGCGTTTCCCTAATAGCCAGTGATGTCTAGGTATTTATTGGCCTCCCTGTATCATCCTGGAGAAACGTCTGTTCACATCTTTTGCCCATTTCAGAAAAAAATTGGGTTATGTGTGTTCTAATTCTTGAGTTTTGAGAGTCCTTCTATACATGTTCCGGGTAGTCCTTTAGCAGACACATGTTTTGCAAAGATTTCCTTCCAGTCTGTGGCTTCTCTGTTCATTCTCTTAGCAGTACCTTTTGAGGACCTGGAGTTAATTTTGATGAAGTGCAATTTTTATGTACTTTTATTTTTAAAGATGGTACTTTTGGTGTCATGGCTTTGCCTAATAGAGAGCCATACATATTTCCTCTTACGTTTTCTTCTAAAGTGGTACAGATTTAAAACTTGGGTCTAGACCTCATTTTGAGTTAGTTTTTATATGTGGTGTGAGGTATGAGGGGAGGTCCACTTTAATTTTTGTGGCAGGTAGATGGCCAGTCCTTCCAGAACTGTGTGCTGATAAGCCTCCCCCTTTCTTCACTGAATTCCCTTCTGCTGTTTTGTAAAAATCGTCCGTCCGAATACCCGAGGGTCTATTCCCGGACTCTGTTCTTTTTTGTTGATCCGGTTGTCTGTCTCTATGCCGGTTTCACGCCATCTAGACTTTGGTAGCTTTATAACAAGTCTTGAAACTGTTTGAATCAAAGTAGAATTAGCTCTCCAACTTTATTCTTCTCTTTCAGATTGTTTTGGATACTCTAGGTCCTTGGCATTCCCATGTGGCTTTTAGAATTGGCTCGCCGATGTCTGAAACCAAGCCCGCTGGGATTGTGATTGGGCTGGAGCCTCAGATTGTACTCTCTGTGGGTCCTCTGTTCTGGAGGTGTCACCTGCCAGCAAGTGACTGGATGGGAAGGCGCCCGGAGTCAGGAACAGGACAGAATATTTGTATTTATAATTGGAGGCACTTTGTGTTGACCTTAGGGTGTTAGGATTTGGTGTTTTTTTTTGGCTGAGCCCAGGTCCCTGCTGAGGCACGCAGGGCTGACAAATCCAAACACGCTTGTGGAAGTTTCCACTGCTCTCGGTCCCGGCTTGGGGTTTGGCAGGGAAGCTGCCCTTCCTTCAGGAGAGTGCGAATGGGCTCTTCCTCTTGACTCTGACCGTGTCATCGGCTTTCGGAGTTAGGGCTCGAGGTTCTACGGGCGTGAATGCATGTTGACCCCGTGCGGAGCCTCAGTGGCCTGATCGTGGGCCCTGGGCAAGGTTTGCCTTTCCAGAACATTCCTTTGAGAAGGAAAGAGAAGAAGATTTGGCAGCTCGTGGCCCTGCCTGGGCGGGTCATGTGTCTGCATGTGCTCCTGACTATTACTCTGTGCCATGGTGTCCCTCCCTTCCTTCCGGGGAGGGCGGTTTGTGGCCAGCGGGAACCATCAGAGGCCCCACGGCGGGTGCCCTGGCTTACTCCAGACCAGCTCTTCGGTGAAGGTATTTTGCAAAAGATATGTTATTGGAGAGGAAGGAAAGGGTCTGAAGAAACTCTGATGTGCCATTTCAGTGGGCTTCTCCGAGGGCCGCTCGATGGGGGCTGGCCCTGGGGGGAGGAACTGCTCAATTGTCAAAATAAAAAGTCAGCCAAACTCCTTGGGCCAATGGAATGCACTTAGCTCAGACCACAGGCAGCAAAGGCACCAGATTTTCCTGCAGCAGGTTACAGGGGTGGGGTGGGGCGGGGGAGGGGGGGAGAAGGCTGTTGAGGAATTTAAAGAACAGAGAAAAAGTTTTTAAAATATGGGGGATATAGCTAGTCAATAATACACTAAATTTGGGATTCATAAAAAGAAATAGTGGTGAAAATCTCCCCAAATAAGTTTTTATTCTCGAATTTGATGACAGATCTCCTGGAGCCCTGCTTATCCCGTAGGTGTGGTGCTCTGAAATACAACCCGAGGCATATATATTGTCAAATAATAAAGTATTATGAAACCAATCAGCTGTGAGCTCCCCACTTGGCAGTTTGGAAGTAAAACCCTTTCTCCTTTACAAGGCCAAGTGACTCTTAATTCCTCCCGGGAGATTTCACGTTCAAATGTGTTCACTGCCAGCTGACAAAAGAGGCGAGTCCAGATTTATTACCCTGGCACCTGCAGCAAAAAAATGACGGATGATGAAAATATATTTAATTATCATTCCGTGCCACATCCCTGCCCGCTCCAGTCGCGGGGCTGCAGCTGTTGGCTCACACGTTATTTTAAAGTCAATGCGCTTATCTGGAGCGAAGGCTGCTCTCCCGAGCAAATTGACTTGTGGGAGGAAGGGCAGGGCGGACGCCTCTAGAGCCAGCTGACCAAATGCAGATTTGTAGTCCGTGCACCTGCTTCAATGGTCTGATCCGCCCCACATCACATTAGCTCTGGGATTCGGCTTTTGTAAAGCAAACATTTGCAAGAAGTAAACTTTTCCGTGGCCTTTCTGAGCCGAAATGAATGATTTTCCTTCCTGGATTGTAACATGCCACCTGTAACGTGCCACTCACGCTTCTGCCGAGGCCGTGGGAATCACTGTAGGTTGCATCTCAGAGTGGGGGAGCCCTAGACTGCCCCTCGCTGGGGCTGGGCCTTCTCCGTCACCGGGTGGGCACCCTGCGGACCCTAGAGGGCGGGCTCGAGGCCTCAGCGGTTAGGAGGCCTGGCACGGCGCTGTGTTCTCTCTGTTCTCGTGACCTGGGGCTGTGAGCCTCCTGGCCGCGCGGGGCGACGAGCGTGAGCCTGGAGGATGACCCCACAAAACTGCCCTCGTGTTGTCTTGCGTTAAAACCTCTGGAAAGCAACGCCCTGGACAGAGCAGCCGCACTCTGACTCGGTGGAGCGCATTGAGTTTCGTGAAGCCAAGGCCATGGGGAGTCTGCCTTGGCCGTTGGGAGTCTGTGCCATTAGCTCGCACCTAAGATGATGCAGTTTTCAACAAAAATAGCCCAGATAATAGGCAGTATCTAATGTGGCAATTTTCCTGCTGTATCTCTTATCAGTAGAAGCCACTCGATGTTTTGTATACGGTGGGATTTAGTACAAAGTGATGGAATTTCCACTGCAGGTAAAATACAAGAACTGGCTTCGCAACTGGGATCCAGGGAGAGATGGTGCTGAGTGTTCGTGAAGGCGCGGGCGCTGCCGGTGGCCGGAGGCGGATGCCTGTGGACGGGCGGAGGGGATGAGGTTTCTGTGAATGTGAGCCGCCGCAGGGAGGGGGTCGTCTCCTCTGACCTTCTCTTTGATGAATAAGGATGCGAGAACGCATCTGCTGAGCCGGCAGGACCTGGGGCCTGGGGAGGAAGGAGAGCTCGGGCTCCCGGAGTGGGACGCTGCGCAGCGCTCCGCGCGGGGTTCTGCCTGGAGCCCGGAGACCGGGGTCTGCCTTCACCGTGGCCAGCGCGGTCACCGTGAGGGCATTGCCACATTTGTCATCGCCCCGCCAGGGATCACGTGCGAGCCCTTGGCTAAGCCTTCTAAAGTCATCCTCTCCTTTAACTGCCCCCCCCCCCCGCCCTCCCTCCTCGGGTAGATATTATTCTGCCTGTTTTACGGATGAGAAAACTCAGGTTCAGATGAGTGGCGGAGCCGGGCCCGGAGCTCACTCTCTTAGTCACACCTAATATGTGCGCACAGACATTTAACTTTGTAGGGACCGAGAAAGCCAGCTCTGCTCTTCTCCAGGAAACAGTGTGAAGATGTCAGCAGTCTCAAGCTTGAAGACTAACACTTAGGGATTCCTTTCCCTGAGTGGCCGACACCCCTTCAGCTCCGGGGACCGGGGCCCCTGAGAGGGAGGACTCAGAGCTTCGAGGGGCCCCGGAGGAGTTGCTGTGGGGTCCTGGCTGAGGGACCAGGGCAGGGGTGGCGGCTGGTGGCGGGGTACCTCAGGGCAGGTGCGGCCTCTGCTCCGTCCTGGCAGCACTGGGGTCATCGCCACGGGGTGGGGGAGGGTTGGGGGGGAGAGGGGGACAGGACCCCAGAGGCTTCGCTCACAGGCCTTGGGCACACACATTCAGCCGTGCTGTCCTCCCAGGTCTCCTAAGCGGTCGGTCACCCGCCGCCCCTCACCAGCAATGTGGCCCTGACCTTTGTATTTCTGGTCTTTCGTGCCCTCCTCTGGCACCCAGTGGCCGCCAGGGGCCCTAGGTTTGACGCGTGACTGTGGTGGACTGCGTGCAGCCCCGGACTCAGGGCAGGACCTGGGGGCTCACCCCGGCTCCCCGTGGTCCCAGGCCGCCTACTCCAAGTCTCTCAGATCAGGAAACAGTAACCGACAGCGTCTGTTGCACGCCAGGGAGCTGTGGCGGCCGGCCACCGTGTGCACGCGTGTGGTTGCCGGCCCCGGGGCCGTCAGGACTTGAGGTTACTGCCAGAGGGGCAGGTGTCTCCCACGTGGCCAGAGCAGAGGTCGAGACACGAGCCATGTCACGACTGGCGTGTCCGGGAAACTACGGGCAGAGAAATTAATACCGATTTTATTTCCAAGGGAGGCCGAGGGCTCTCCTTTCCACATTAATTTTTATTAAGCATTTTATGTATTATTCCAAAACCACAGAGTATGCAGAGACAGTTTAGAACACATTATGGGCTGTGCGTTTTGTAATTATCATATGGCCTTAGTCCAGAACGTAGAAGAGAAAATAAACACGATTGTTTTCCATGGAAGGGAATCACCATGGCGATGTGTGCATGGGCGTCGGAGCCAACCGCGCCGCCCACAGGCCGGGCTCAGGACCCAGCGGCACCCAGTACACGTGGCGTGGAGTCAGCCCCCCGCGTGGGCCAGTGCCCGGCCCGAGGGAAGTCCTTCCCGCCTGGCCCTGTGTTGTCCAGGACTCTCTGATTCTCTGTCGCCAGACACACCATGCCTGCTGCTCAGGCCCCCCCTCAGGGAAGCCTTCCTACCTGTCCAAACCAGGCGAATCCTGCTCGCTCTGGATCACGTCACAAGGTTTTGTGTTCAAACCTTGGCCCTCACTCACTCGCCGAGGGTTTTTCTTAGTACTTGTCTCCTGGCTCTCCCATGAGCCCCAGGAGATCGGGGAGCTTGACTGCTCATCCCAGGGTCTCTGACAGCCGTGCCCCAGGTACTTGCTGGGTGGGTGGGTGGAGGGGTAAGCGTCTCCTTCCCTAAACTTCGAGCTGCTCAAGGGCAGGGAGCAGCCCCACGTCGGCCACGCGGCCAGTGCCAAGCTTCCTGGTGGCTTCACCGCGTCTGTGTGGGGCCTTCGACACCCCAACCAGCAGGTGGGACAGAGGCCTGCTTGGGCTGGTGCCCGGCCAGGGCCTGTGGATTGCTGAGTGTGGAGAAGGGACGGGCTTTCTGGGGAGCCCAGGTCCGAACGCGCAACGATCCAAGGTCTCCAGCGGGAGTGGAAATCAGGGCTTTGATAGTGTGCTGTGGATCATGGCAGGGAGCACAAGAAAGGCCACAGTAGGCGTCTCCTCTGCAAGTGTCACTGTCGGCTGTGTCTCCTTCGTCAGTCACCGTCCTCACTCCGGCCTGCCCGAGGTGTCTGTGGGACATCCTGACCGGCGGGCGTGGGCTGAGTCACTCCTGGGCGTTAGTGGCCCAGCACTTGCGGGCCAACCTGCAGACCGACTGCAGCCAGTCTGAGAGCAGTGGTCATAGTGGTCTGTGGGTGACCTCCGGCTGGCTGGAGGCCATACAGAGGACCCTGTAACCTCGCCCAGCCGGGCGGTGCCTGGGGTGGGCCGGAAGCCAGGTGTGGCCGCTCCGGACGTGGCCAGAGCTCTCTCTGGAGACTCGAGAAGGAGAGCTGGGAGGCTGGTGTCGTGATAAATTCATGCCACCAGAGAGTCTGGAAAGGCGGGAGACATGCGAATGAGCGAGGGCAGCGCCCTCCAGCCTCACTGGCCTCCGGGTGCGGGTGGGGCTGTGCTGGCCTCCTGGGGGCCTCATCCGTGTGCTTTATGACTCCATGGCTGCACAAAAGCCTGCCTCTGTGCCCCGATTCTCTGTTCACCTGTGTGTGTGTGTGTGTGTGTGTGTGTGTGCGCATGTGTGGTGTGTGTTTAAAGAAATCTCATTTTACAAATGGTCTTCTGCTCATTACAGTGCTGTTCACAGTGCTTACGCCCTGTTTCATAATTGGCCCAGACAATACACCCTGTTCAGAATTTTTAATCAATTCTGGCAAGTTGCCCCGGCAATTTAAATAAAAAGTATATAAATGAATTTAGTATTTTAATATTACAGTGACATTAGCCTTATATATGTACTTAGCGATTTCATGCAATATTACAATTTTATAAAATACTCCTCTTCGTTTGGCTGGTGGATAAACCTCAGAGTTAAAACCAGGGGCTCTTTGTGCAACCGGCAGGGAAGGGAGTGGGCTCAGAAGGCAGAGTGCCGTCCCCAGAGGCCCAGCGGCTGCCGGTGATGCCAGCGTGCCCGCCTGGCATGGGGCCGCACGGGGCAGGCGCTGCCTGGGCTGGTAGGTGGCCAACAGCTGGGTGGTCTTGAGCTGTCCTGGCTCAGAGTCACGTCGACGAGCCAGACCCCACCAGAGACGCTGCCGGGGAACACCTCGGTGGCCCGAGATGTGCCCACGGCAGACCGAGAATGTTCATGCAAGGGGCCCAGCCCTCCCACCTTCCGGTAATTTCCGTGGAGGCCCTCGATGTGCTGGGCAACGTGCTGACCACTCTGCAGGTATTACTCCTTGTCAAGGTCACAGGGACCTGTCCAATGGCTGATGCACTTGTTCGTCCTCCTGTCCCTTGACCCGCCAGAGCATTGACACAGCTGATTCCTCCGTCCCCTCTGGAATAGTCTGTCTGGCCAGCAGGTTTGCTCTCACCTTGCTGGCGGCTGCTCCCGGGTCTCCTCTGGAGGCCTCAGGGCTCAGCGTTGGCCCCTTTCTCTCTCGCTGACTCCCCGACGCGTGATGACTGCTCCCGAGGTGGAGGGGAAGAGGCTAGGGGACATCGAGCACAGGTGACACCCACCTGTGGAGGGCAGGAAGTAGGGCCCGCCCTGTGCCGGAGATTAGGTGTGGACGGACGCTGCTGATAGTTTCCAGCCCCCGACTCGTTTCCCACTCTTGTCTCCCTTCAGACTCAGCTGGGCAGCCAGAGTGACTTTTTTTTAAAAAGTGTGTTTAATTGTGGTAAAATATGTGTAATGTAAAAGTTACCATTTTAAGCATGCAGTTCGGTGGCTCTGAGGTCATTCGCTGTGTTGCACGGCCACCCCCATCTGTCTTCAGAACTTTACTATCTTGCAAAACTGGGGGGCTGCCACCAGGGAACACTAAGTCCCCTCCCCTCCCCCCACCCCACTGTCCCACCTCTGCCTCTGAATTTGACTCCTGTCTGCTCGTCACATAAGTAGGACCAGACAGTATGTGTCCTCTTGTGACTGGTGCCTATCCCTGAGCGTAACAGAGTCCGCACTGTTCATCCCTGTTGTAGGAGGGGTCGGAATCTCCTTCCCTTTTAAGGCCAAATAACCGCCCACTGCACTGATCTACCACATTTGGTTTATCCATCAACGGACACTTGGGTCGCTTCCACCATTTGGCCGCTGTGAATAATGCTCTGTGAACATGAATGTACAGATACGGAGTGATTCCTTTAAGACAAGTCAGACCATTGGGCGCCAGTGGCTCAGTTGGTTAAGCGCTGAACTCTTGGTTTCGGCTCAGGCGGTGATCTCATGGTTAGGTGAGTTTGAGCCCGCGTCTAGCTCTGCACTGGCAGCATGGAGCCTCCCTGGGATTCTCTCTCTCCCTCTCTTTGCTCTGCCTCTGCTCATCCTACCTCTGTCTCTCTCAAAATAAACAAATAACTTAAAAAAAAAACAAGCAAAACAAGTCAGACCATGACAGTCCTCTGCTCCACCGCGGCCTTCGGATTCTTGCTGAGACGCCCACGCCCCACCTACGAGGGCCTGTGAGGACCTATCCGGCCGCCTCTCCGACCCCATCCTCAGTCCGCGCCGCCCCGCAGCCACTCAGCTCGCCTTCCTGGGACCCACGGGCTCGGTCCTGGCTTGTGGCCCAGGCACAGCCGTTCCCTCTCTGCCCTCCGCCTGGGACGCTCTTCCCCGAGGGCTTCGTGGCTTCCGTGGGGTCTCCCTCAAGCCTTTGTTCCAGTGACACACCCGCACTGACCACCCTGCTACATGTTGTGTCACACCCGCCTCTGCGGAGAGCAGCGTCACCTCTACCCTGCCGTGCGATTTACTTTATTACGTTAATTATCTGCCCCCTACTCTCCGGGGGCAGAGTCTTTTCTGTTTTGGTCACTGATGTTTCCCGAGCACCTACAACAGTGCTTGGGACATCACAGGTACTCCACAGACTCTTGTTGAATGAATACATGCATCCTTTTTTGGTAACAGCTTTGTGGTGATATAATTCATACGGCACATGGCTCACTCATCCGTGTGTGGCTCAGTCGGGTTAGCACAGTCACACAGGTGTGCAACCATGAGCCCTGCCAGTGTTTGGACACTCTCATCACCCTCCACAGAAGCCCTTTAGCTGTCACCCCCCAGTCTCCCTGGCCCTGAGTTCTAGCTGTGTAGATTATGCTCTTCTGGACATTTCTCAGAAACGGAGCCAGACCGTGTTTGCTCTTTTCCCCTTAGCCGATGTTTTCAAGGCTCATCCTTGTGCTGTAGCCTGTGTCGTTGCTTCTTTCCTTCCTGCTGTGCGGATGCATCATGTTGTGTTTATCATTCATCAGTTGTGGACGTCTGGGTTGTTTCCAGTTTTTGACCATCATGAGTAATGCCGCTGTGAGCATTCGCGCACAATCCTGTTTTGTGCGGACTTACGTTTTCATTTCTCTCGGGTGTATAGCTCGGGGTGGATTTGCTGGGTCATGTGACAACTCAGTGTTTAACCATTTGAGGAACTGTCAGATTGTTTTATATTCCTCCAGCGGTGTGTAAGAATTCCAGATTCCCTACAGCCTCCCCCACATTACCTTTCTTTGTGATTATAGTCACCCTGTTGGGTATGAGGTGATGTCTCACTGTGGTTTTGATTTACATTTCTCTGATGACTAATGATTTTGAAAATCTTCCATTTGCATATTTGTATATCTTACTTACATTTGGTTATCTTTTTTTAAAGAACTGTCTATTCAGATTCTGTGCTCATTTTTAAAAAAGTCATTTATTTTGAGAGAGAGAGACAGAGAAAGAGAGAGAACACGAGCACGAGCTGGGGGGTCAGAGAGAGGGAGAGAGGGGATCCTAAATAGGCTCTGTGCTGTCAACGTGGAGCCCAGCATGGGGCTAGAACTCACAAACCATGAGATCATGACCTGAGCCCAAATCAAGAATTGGACATTTAACTGACGGAACCACCCACCCAGGTGCCCCTCCTTTGCTCATTTTTAATTTTAAATTTTAATTAAAATTTAAAATTTTAATTTTTAAATTAACTTATTTTTCTTAAGGCCTTAAAAGGTCTTTGATCCATTTTGAGTTATTTTTGTATATGGTGTGAGGTAGGAGTCCCTCTTCATTCTTTTGTGGATATCGGGTTGTCCGAGCACTGTTTGTTGAAAAGACCAGTCTTTGCCCATTGAGTGATCTTGGCACACGTGTTGAAAGTCAACTGACCATAAACGGGAGGGTTTGTTTCTGCGCTCTCTGTTCTGTTCCACTGATTTGTGTGTCTGTCTTTCTGCCAGCACCACACTGTCATGCTTACGATAGCTTGGTAGTAAATTTCCAAATTGGAAAGTGTGATACTTCCAGCTTCGCTCTTCTTTTTCAAGATTGTCTTGGCTATTCTGAATTCCTCTATTTCCATGTGAATTTTAGAATCAGCTTGTTAATTTCTGCAAAGAAGCCACTCGGGATTTTGATACAGATTGTGTTGAATTTGTAGATCAGTTTGGGGGAATATTGTCATCTTAACACTGTTAAGATCCATGATCATGGATGTCTACGGGCCTGGATGTCTTCTTATTTGGATCTTCTTTAATTTCTTTCAACGGTGTTCTGTAGTTTTCAGAGTATACATTTTGTACTACTTTTGTTGAATTTGTTCATAAGTGTTTTATCCTTTTTGATGGTATTACAAATGGAATTGTGTTTTTAATTTCATTTTTGGACTTGTTCATTCCAAACATATAGAAATGCAATTGATTTTTGTATGTTGGTCTTGTATCCTGCAACCTTGTGAACTTGTTTATAGTTCTAATAGTTTTTTTCTGTATGTGGACTCCTTCAGATTTTCTGTTATAAGATTATCTCATCCGCAAATAGAGATAGTTTTATTTCTCACTTTCTGATCCAGATGCCTTTTATTTTCTTTTCTTGCCTCATTTTCCTGGCTAGAACCTCAAGTAAAACACTGAATTGAAGGAATAAATAAATGAATATTAATTAATGCTCACATCATTCCAGTATAGTAATTATAATGTTTGTTCCCATTTGACAGATAGGCAAACAGAGGCTTTACAGAGATTAAGAAAATTGAGGTTACACAGCTGGCAAGTGAGAGAGCTGGGGGGCTGGCCCAGAACCGCTACCTATAGTTTACTTGTTAGAGTCCTTTCTCATCCACTTGTGTCATTTCTATATATGGTGGGCACTTGGAAACACCCCAGGGCCAACCCGGTTGATGACAGATGGTTTAATAACAAGCTTCTCTCACTAAGCTCCTCTCTGTGTGCTGGGTGCGCCCCTAGGTCCCTGCACTGGCAGGACAGCAGAATGGGAACTGTAACATTTGTACATTCTACTGAAGGCTTCCTCTTCCGGCACCTCACTTCATTTCCCAGCAGCCCTGGTAGACAGGAGGGATGGGTCTTAGTTGTACCCGTTCTGCTGATGAGGAGCTGGTACTCAGAAAGCTCGGGTGACTTGCCTGGCCCCTGGGGAACGCTGGCATGGTTGGGACGGGGCAGGACGTCCTGTGGATTGAACGTCTTCCATTTGCCAGGCACTGGGCCGAACAATTTGCATACAACGTTCTGTTTAATCCTCACTCAATAGCACTACTTGCTATTGCTCAGAAAATGGACGGTGACAGGGGCTAAGTGGCTCCATGCCCGCCACTCGTAGAGGGCAGGATCTCTCCTCAAACCCAGGTGTTTGACCCCAGAAACTGCACTTGCTGTTTCTGCACCGGGAGACCTGAAATGATTAAGGAAATTCATTAAAGGGAAACAAACATGGAAAAAGCACAATCCCCAGAAGGCCAGCCTTGCTGGGTTTCATCACTCCTGGCGACCCGGCCCCTTGCTGTGGTACCTTCCCCCCCTCCCCGCTTTGGCCTCGCTGCTGTCAGGAGAGGCTGGCTAAGCTTGCAGAGAAAGCAGAGACCCGCTCACAGAAACTCCTGCCTTTTCTGAGGGAAGTCTGACTAATCCAGTCCCGGTGACTAATCCACTCCCCGACTTTATCTTTAGAACTGATGACTAACTGAAACGGGCTCAGTCCTTCCCAACACACCTGGGTGTTCCCCGCGGGGAGCGGGTCAGGGTGTCAGGGGTGGGGGGTCTGTGAACCATTGGGGTCCCAGCCTTTCCAGCAGGCAGGGCTGGGCCCCACGTGGCACCACAGCCTCTTCTGCTGACATCACAGGCGATCCCTTTTGGATGCTCAGGGCAGCGCCAGATGCCATGGGACAGGTGTACGGAGGGTGGTCCCCTCTGTGCAGACCTCGTGGGAGGTGCCGAGGATGAGGTTCTCCCGAAGGTTCCGGGAGCGGAGGCTGCCTCTTTGTGACTTTCCTTTCGCATTTTATTCCAAGAGGCAACCTTTGGCTCCCAGATCACAGAACTCCCTGAAGGCAGGGACGGAGCGGCCAAAACCAAAGCACCTCTCCAGCCCGCCCCGCCCCTGCTCTCTGGAGCCCTGCATCGGGGTGGGCAGAGCCTGGGTGTCGGAGTCTGACCCCTGGCAGCCCGCTGTCTGTATGACCTTTAGCACATGAGTTAGTCTTTTCCATCCACGATTTTCTCACTGTGCGGAGCTCATTTTTTTCAAAAGAGGATACTGAATTTTGGAATTATCCCCAAGGCCACGCAGAGGGAAGGGCAGCGACACGTGCGGATTGCCAGTGGCACGTCAGGCATCTGGGGCTGGCGCTACCCTTCCCCCCTTGACAGGAGGCCTCCTCTGCTGAGACCACACAACAGAAAGATGGTGGCTGGACCGGAATCCGCGTGTGCCCGACTCCAGGCCCCACAAAGCCAAACAGTGCTTGAATCCTTGGGCCTTTCTGCTGGCTGGCTCTCAGCTCAGCCACTGGCCATTGCCTCGTGGATACTGGGCCTCATCTGCACAGGTTCGCGGGGGGGCAGCGTTGGCTGGGAGGGCGTAGGGAGGAAGAAGTACGGAAGCGGATGACCTTGTTCCAGACTACCCCCCACATCCCCCCTCTGCGTATAAGCCTAATCGCTACGAGGACCCTGGGGCCCGTGGAGGCCGTCAGCTCCCGTAACGTCTTGGCAGGCTCCTGTCTTGATGGGGTCTTCTATATGTAAATTACAGATAGTGAGCCATTCCCTAGGATGCCAAGGCTGAGGGCTTTGGGACTCTGAATGGTGAGAAAGGAGCCCAGTGCCTTCTGAGCCAGGCTTTCTCCGAACTGCATATTGGGATAGGCTGTGGGGACGGTGGCCCCCAAGTCTCAGTGACTTGAAATGGCAGCAGGTGACTTGCCACTCGAGCCTCAGGCTCGCTGCAGGTGGGCAGGGGCTGGGCTCACTGGGGCCGCTCGGGGACGGGGCACATGGGGCATCCCCTCTTTCAAGCATGTTGGTCACATGTCCCGTGGCCTGTGCTGCCTATCCCCTCCCCCACCAGGGTGGGACAGAGAGGCGACCCTGCCACATGCCGCAGGGGTGTGGGGGGGCACGGGGTTCCCAGCAGCGATCACAGTGGAGGAGGGGGAGGGGGGTAAGAGCTCTTCACGGCGGAGGGAGGGGGGTTCCCTGCCATGGGGGTGCCCACCGGTCTCCCCAAGGCCCATGCCGACTGCCGAGGGCTCTGCTGGGGGAAAGCCTGCAAACGGACTTGGCCGTGATCCTGGAGCAGAAGGAGGAGGCTACAGCCTCAGCTTCATCTCGCTTTTCCTTCTGGCTGTGGGCTGGGAGTTGCAGACGCTTTTTCTGGAGCTGGTTTGGGGTCAGGAATCCTGAGAAGGCCCAAGGACAAAGCCCCAGAGGAGGGAGATGTGTTTGTTCCCACTTTTCTGTGGGGTCAAACAGTGGCCGGGTTTGGGAGTCACAGTGAAGACAGGGGTGTGACAGCTACCTGTAGGGCGGGCCCTGGATCAGATGGGCCCATCCATCTGTCAGTCCATCCGTCCATTACTGCCATTACTGAATGCTAACTTTGCATCTTAGTGACTGTGTGCCCTTAGGTAAGTCACTTAACCGCTCTGAGCCTTGGCTTTCTCCTCTCTAAACTTTGGGACCTCTTTCCTGCTTCATAGGGGGATTGTGAGGATTCAGTGTGATAGGCACAGAAATCCTGGTATAGACCTGGCGCACACCAGGTGCAGTGGATTCTGGCTGGAGGAACACTATCACGGTTTTCTGCTCTGTGAAATGGGTGTCCTAAGAGCCATCTATGTCACGGGACTGTTAGGAAGACCAGAAGAGACCATCTCTGCTAAGCCCCAGCCTGGTGTAGGCACTTGGGGGACCTTAGTCTCCTCCTGGCCCTGAGGGCAGGGGTGGGGGTGGGCTTTGGAGGGGGGTCTGCTCTTCCTCCTCCCCTCCAGTCAGGCTGCCGCGATCAGAGCCCTCACTGGGCCTTCCTGGGCCCTACTGTGGCCCTGGCAGAGAGCCTAGCCCCGTCCTGGGAAACGCCTCCTGCCCTGTCGTGAGCCGCCGAGTGCCAGTGGCGGTGGGGCGTGTTGTCACCTGTGTCCCGGCAGGCTTCCCCTCCCCCCGCCCCTGCAGCACTTTGCTGACCTCCTGAACCACCTGTCCAGCCTCTCCCCAGCGGACCCCCGCTGCTCTGTGCCCCCCTCCGGTGCCCTCTGTCTGTGGGGACAGCTGTACAGGAAAGGAGAACAGGGGGCACTTGAGTGGCTCAGTTGGTTAAATGTTCAACTCTTGATCTCAGCTCAGATCTTAATCTCAGGGTCATGAGTTCAAGCCCCGCACTGGGCTCCACGCTGGGAGTGAAGCCTGCTTAAAAAAAGAGAAAGAAAAAGCAAAGGGAAACATAATGCGGGGCTATTTGGATCAAATGGAGTAAAATGGGGGGTTTTCTTTGGGAATTTCTTTGGGTAATTTATTTTACCATAATCAAGCCCCATTTTAATAAGAATAATCATTCTTCGCAGGGAATTTAGAAAATACAGAAAAGAACAGGAACAGGGGGGTGACCCCCAGACCTCCCCTCCCAGAGGTCACCACTGGTGACATTGTGGTCTGTTTCCCTCCACCCCCTCCTGTCTAGACATGCACTTGTTCTGTTCCATAAAACTGGGGTCATCTTTTTGGTCGCTTATTTTTTATTTAGCAACATATTGTGAGCTCGTCCCCTAGTCATTAAATAGTCTTCGCAAACACAACTTTTAATGCTTGCCTCACAGCCCAGCCTGTGGCCGCCCCATTGTTTTCTCTTTACACCGCTCTTCTAGCTTCCAGGAATTCAGCGTAGATTCCCTATGTGGAGTTGGGCCCGTCGCGGGGGGGGGGGGGGGGGGGGCAAGGATTCTAGAAACTGTCAAGAACGGTCTCCCTTTGCCCTGCCTGTCGCTGGCCCTGAGGAGCTGTGCAGAGACCCGGAGACCGAGGAGGGGCCGGGGTCCAGCCTCGGGAATATGGCCAAGACCTCAGCGGTCCGTGTCACCCATGTTTCTGGGTCCTCCGTCCCTAGCCTTGTGCAGTGGCCTCTCCCTCAGGCCAAAGCCGCCCTGCGCCCGGGCAGGGGCACTGTCACCATCGCACCCGGAGGCTGTGGCTTCACAGATCACGTGCTCGAAGAATCAGACCTCTCCCAGCGACAAGTCCTTCCTGGCTCAGGGCTCACTGCCTCGTGGGGGGAGGGGGGTGGGGTGGGCTCAGGACCTAAGCCTGTGCCCAGCAGTGCCCACAGGAAGCCAGCTTGCTCCGGAATTTCCCATCTCCCTGACCTTGGAATCCGCTCTTCTTACCTCTGTGTCACCTCCTTATGCCCAGAGTCTGCTTTGATTGAGGAACTCTCTAATACAAGATGGAAAAACCCAAGGGTGTGAAAGTCACTGCACTTTATAGCCTTTTAAGGGCCTTTTAAAAACAATGTTCATTCAATTTTTTTCTTTTTTTTTTTTTTTATGAGCTTTTTGGTACACACAGTGCACAATCCCACATAAAATGGCCGAGCATTATACTGGCGTAAAAACCCCGTGCTGATGTGAAAGTCCGTGCGGTGTGGGCTGGCTTTCGAGGGAGAGGCTCCAGCGCCCCGCTTCTCCGGAGATTCTGGGTTCAGGGCCCAGGCCTGCGCTCCCTGGCCTCGGTGGTTGGGGCCCTGGGGTGGGAGGCTCAGGCCCCTTCCTGAGGACTGGTGCCGACGCGACTTGAACCCTGACCGCCAGCGTCAGCCTCACACACGCTGTGTTTATTGTACTTGTCTGTTTTCTCATCACTTCGTGGAAAGTCAGCTAGCCGGGGAGAGCCAGCCCCATGTCCCAGCTGTTTGAATGTCAGTTTGACGACTGACCAGTGCACAGGCCGGAAAGGGGTGAGGTCTGTCTGCAGAGGCGCTGGGTGCCATGTGGAGAGATGAGGACCGGCTTGTCCCCGGACCCCAGATGGTCGTGGGGCTGGAGGGCATTCACTTGGTGCTCAGGGCAGCGGAGAAGGCGCCCCCCACTCATGTCCAAGGTGGGGTGTGGGTGGGGGAAGCCCCAGGGTGGGGTCTGTTTGTCCTCACCCCTGAGTCTCTGTGTATTCTCATAAACCTCAGCTCTGTCTACCCGTCCCGCAAGCCCCAATGTCTTGTTACCCAGAGTGGATCCCCCACATCACTTCTCGAACCCCCAAACGAATATTTTGTGACAGGTGTGTGGTCGGCTTCTGAGGGCTAAGTTTGCTTTGCAGAACAGGAAGGGGAGTTCCTGCTGATGGCATGGCCATGGGGACGGGGCGCCAGGCCTGTACGTGGTTCAGAGCAGCAGCCCGGCGGTGGGGACTCTGCTGATGAACCTGTGAGAAACAGAGACGTTATGTCACTTGTCTGAGCTCGGCAGCCCCTGAGGAACATGAGCCTGTTGCAAAGTCCGGTGGGGTCCCCAGGCAGCTGGGAGTCAGAACAGCACCCGTGGGTGCCTGTTTCTGAGCACAGGGGGGCTGGGCCACTGCCACCCCTGGCTTCTCACTCTGCCTGGAGCAGGGCGGCTCCTGGCTGGGGTGGGCTTCGGGGAGGAGGCCGCTGGGCTCCGGCCCTGCCCTTTCTCGGGCTGCACCTGCTTCCCTGGTCGCTGTGTCGATGCCTCTTCGCTTCATGATCTTCATTCTCCTCTGTTACAAGGGCTTCGTGTTTATTGATTGTTGTCTCCGGACCTTCCATTTTTCTCTGCGGCTCCGGCAATCTGGAAATGAGTCCTCCAGCCTTGTTAGCCACCGGATTCTGCAGAGCATCCGACCTTTCCCTAATCAGCTCCCACTAATCATGGCTTTGAGTGAGCTGGGGTGGGGGCGGGGTGGACCGTGCCCACGGGACCTCCCCCAAGGATAGATGACGCCAGGCCCCAGGTGCCGCACCTGCTGCGCATCGGTCCACCTCGTCTGTCACCTCCGTGTCTCCTCTGACCTGGGGTTCAAAGCACCTGTGCCCTCACATGATGGGGGGCTGCTCTGGTTCAGAGTCGGACACGGGGTTGGGGAGAGAAACTGCTGCTCAGTGACCCCAGGCCAGGTCCAGATGGCACACGGCTTGGGGTCAGCGAGATCTGGGTGGAGGCCTGGCCTTGTGGCCCCAGATGAGCTACTTAGTTTCTCTAGACCCTGGGGAGAGTCAGAGCCCCCGGGGCTGCTGCTGCTGCTGTGGGCGTAGCCCTCAGGATTACACTGTTGTCGCCGTGGTTGTGCAGCGGGACCTGGTTTCTCCAAGGGCCCTGCCTGGACCACGTGTGTGTCTCCACCCCTCTTGTTCCACGTCGGGATCGCGCTTCCCCGAGCCCTTCTGGGCTCCAGACGGGGCCGAGGCTTCCCGTTTTGCCGCCTGTGGGGAAGAAGCGGTTTGGGTTGGGTGGCGCCTGGCTGCCAGGACTGTGGGCTCTGACCTCTGTGGCCAGTGGGAGCACTCCGACAGGTTTGTTCCGGGGCGGGGGGGGGCGGGGGCTTTCTGTGCAAATAAATAACGTTGCAGCAACAGCCCGCGGGGAAGCCACGCATCAGAGGAACCCAGCTTCTGGGCTGCCTCCCTGGTTTCTCCCGGCTCTTTGCAGCAGCGTCTTCTGGTATGTTCTGTTTGAGAAGGTGCTGGAGCAGGGTCTCATTTGGGGGCCCGGAGCACATTGTAGCTTGAGCACCCCCCCCCCAGGTCCAGAACCATCCGGGGTCTTGCTCTGGCTCAAGCAGCCCCTTCAGAGCCCCGGACCTGGCAGGAACTTGGGAGGCCGGCGGGACTCCGCCCCTCACCCCCGCCGGGTGCTGGCTCGGGTGCACGCCGCGGGCCCCCTGAGGGCCTGCCGGGTTGGCGTGGGCTCTCCGGGAACCCTGCAGGGTCCCAGGTGAGGCCCCCCCCTCTGCCTCTTAGCGCTCCCTGCGGCTGGCCCCCCTCAGTCTCTTGTTTACCGTTCTCCGTTACCAGCAGTAATTACAGTACAGTTGTGAGATGGAAACATGACTAAATTATGACACTGCTTGTGTAACAATCTCTTAAAACTGACTCAGAAGGCAACAGCTGCACAATCAGGCCATAAATTCTCCTAAATGAACTTGTTGGTGGCAACGGTACCTGTGTGGTGGTGCCGTGCGCCAGATAACTAGGCTTTAATGGGCTTGGAGAGGGAGCACCAAGGATGGCCTCGTAAAGAAGGAAACTTTGTTCTTTGTCATGAACCACTGGTTCTCTTATAAAAACAAAGGGCCCCATGTTGGCCCATTAAGTCCCCCTGTCATCAGGGACCTGGCAGCAGAGCATCGTGTGACATGCTGGCCTCAGGGATCCTGTCCTGCCCAAGGCGAGGCTGGGCCTTCTCCGAGTTCAGGCGGAGGCCATGCGCCAGCCGCTGGGTGGGCTTAAGTCAGTAGTAAGTAGTGTCCGGTGGGTGTGGCCCTGGCGGGGCCCAGGGGACCTTCTGCGGTCCTCCAGGGCGGGCCAGCGCGATCTGCCACTCTTCAGCTCCATGCATGCAAAGGGGATGCGGGCCACGGAAGCCACAGAGCCACGCGGTTGGGTGGTAGTGATGGGGGCTTGCTTCCCGCTCGCCGTCTGGAAGAGAACTCTGTGCACCACCAGTCCCAGAAGAAGGGCGGAGACTGTAGGTAGGTGGTTACACATGATTTTGCCACCTGCCCCGCTGCTGGCAGCCTGACTGGGTGACGCTTTCTGGGGGGGCCTTGATGCCCGGTGTGCAGACCAGCACTCAGCACCGTACCTCCGGGCTGTCGCTGCCCAAAGGACCACAGACCTGCGGCTTCAAACAACACGGATGTATTCTCTTACAGCTCCCAAGTCAGAAGTCTGACATCGGCCTCAGTGGGCTAAAATCAAGGTGTGCTCCGGGCGGCTTCTGGGGGGCGGGGGCGGATTCCTTGCCTGCGGCCCCTTCTCCATGTTCAAGGCCAGCAATGGTGGGTGGAGTCCTTCTCTGGTCGCGGCTCTCTGACCCACTCTTCCGGCCTCTCTCTCTTCCATTCTTAAGGACGTGTATGGATTACACTGGGCATTCTGGATGACCTGATCTTTCTGTCTCAGGATGGCTGATTAGCGACCTTCACTGCATCGGCAATCTTCCCTTTTGCCATGTGACATAACACATTCACAGGTTCTGAGGAGTGGGACGTGGGCATCTTCAGGGGGACAGGATTCGCTTGACCAGATGCAGGTGGAGAGCAGGGCTGTGGGCAGGCTTGACCTGTGTAACCTCTGAGCGAGGCACAGGCGGGGCTCTGCTTGGAGGAGGGACTGCTGAGCTGGTCCTACAGGAAATGAGAAAGAGAAGGAAGCGTGTGGTGGATCAATAGCGTGGCCTGTCCGGGCAGGTGGCAAGCCTGCCGTGATGATGCGACTTGCGGTTTCTAGGAACTCCTGATCAGAGACAGTGCGGACTTGTGGGAACAGAACCCAGGAGCAGACTGTTGGAATCTTCCCGAATGCAGATCACTGATGGGGGGGTGTGTCGGCACCGACCAGCCCCTCCTAGACTCCCCCCCCTCCCCGGAGAAGGTGCAAACCAGGAAGCGGGCTTTAAAAGATAAGCTCAGCGCCAACAATTTTCAAAATAAATGAACAGCACGTAAGAGCCAGACATGCATTGCACAGACCCACTGTGGGGGGGGTGGGGAGTGCAATAACTTTCTCCACTTGGGGACAGCAAAGCCTTTCCCCCCCAGAGCCCGGCCACGGCCCAACCGGCCGCCTCCACCCTTTCCCCCTGCGGCGTGGATAGGAGGCAGCTGGGGTCCCTCTTGGACAGCTTTTTTGTGATGATTTGCAGGCATCTCCCTGGACCTGTCCGCACAACTGATTTCTGGAGCGTGTCCTCAGGGACCTCCAGCCCCAGGCCTATTACTGAAGTCCGTCACCCAGAAAATCTGTTGACGGAACCGTTCTCTCCGAACTGCAAGCAAATTGGGAAATTTGAATGTGATGCAATAAGCCTGCAATAAAACAGAGCCTCCGAGAAGTGCACGGAGTGTGTCCCCTCCCGGCCCCGGCCCGCCGCGCCTCTGCCGCTTCCCGAGCTGTCATCCTCCAGGGCGGCCACATACAGTATTTATTTTTTTTAATTAAGCCGTGTTGCTGTGTGGCTCGCCCTCCGCAGATGCTTTATAAAGCCCAGCCTTATAAGTCGCCGGGAGTTTTTATTTTATTTTTTTTAAGCAGATCGTAAAATTAAGCAGTTATTAGTATTCACGAAAAATGCTCGTGGCAGGCTTTGCACACGTAATGAGAAGCCACCTGCAGTTCAAAGCAGTACTTGATAATGCTGTAATTAGATTTGAGATGCAAAAAAGCTCATTAAAATTAAATAACATATTTGTCACTGTTTTAAGAGGTACAGATTGCCTAGGCCCATGCTGGTCTCTTGACCTTGAGTATTTTGGCGGAGTCCTTGCTGCCAACAATTGGAAAATAACATCAGCAATTCTGCAGAGAGTCCTGAAAACATGTTCATCCTTGGTTCGGTTTGTGCTGAAAAAAAAAAAATTATATAGATATCCAGGGGAAATTACAGATTTGTACACAGTGTGCTCTGGGAGAAGGCGGTGCCCAGAATCCTCTTCCAACGGGCCGTGGAAGTAACGCTAAGGAGGGACGAGTGTGCGTATGTGGGGAGGCTGGGGGATCCCCGCGGGACGTGGGGTCTGCAGGCGGCGGTGGGGGGCGTATCGGGCTCCCCTGCTCACCTGTCTGGCGCCGGCCTGCCTGAAGCCACTTGCTCAGAGCAGTCCCACGGCTCTGGGAACCAGACTCTCTGCAGTGTATGTCCCAGTGAGACGTGTCCTCGACTTCCAGAAGGTCACAATCTGGTTTGGGAGACAAGGCACAGAAAAGTCAGGTGCCGGGAAAGGGAGTGTAGGCAATAAAAGAAGCTAATGTTTCCCTAGAGTGGTCTGGCATGCCAGGTGTGAAGTGTGCGGTGTGTGGGATCTTAGAAACCCTCTCTGTTGGGCCCGCTGTTGCCTGGATACCATTCTGAAAACTTCACGTCTCTGTGTCATTTCATCCCACAGCAACTGTCACTCCATTTCACAGATGTGGTAACTGAGGCCTGAGAAATGAAATCAGCAGCCCAAGGCACCAGGTAGTTTGCGGCGGAGCTGGGAGGAGGCTCTGGCCATGACAGATCATCTGTATTTCTTCCCTCTTGTGACCTGTAACGCATTCTGCAAAAGTAGGATGTGACTTAAAAGCAATCAGGATCACTTTTGTTCTGGGAGGAAGGAAATGCAAGTTGCATTCGAGAGGTGGAGACTAGGGGAGGTCGCCTGGACAGAGGGCCCTTACCTGGAGGTGAGCGGCACCTGGATGGGGGAAAAGACGGCAGTTTGTACACGGAGGCCTGGCCCCGAACCCAGGGAGAGCCTGGGCTCGCACAGCCTCCAGGAGCCGAGCCCCGGTGTGTCCTTGTCCTGGGGGCAGGGAGCCTGCGGGAAGTCAGCCTGCGGCCGACTGCCCTTCCCCCGGTGGCTGGATTGATTTCTGAGGCTGACTCTCTTGGCACTGGGTCCAGATTTAGTTCTGTGGAGAGCTCGTCTTTCAAAGTCCGGCTCAAATGTCACCTCCTCTGCAAAGACTCCCCCAGCCCCCGAAGCAAAATTAATCACCCCTCCTCTGGGCTCCCACAGCGCTGTGTTGATACCTCCAGGATGGTCTTATCACATCGGACTTGGATTTATGTGTTTACGAGTTTCTCTCCCCAGCCCACAGGGACTTCTCCAGGGCAGGTCCCCTGCCACTCTGCCTCGTGTCCTTGCACCTGGGGCAACGCCGTGCATGCAGTGGGTGCTCGATAAATGATGAATGAGTAAATGCCGACTGTTAGGGGATTGCATTTGATTTAATTCATCAGATCCTTACGGAGCACTTATGACCCGGGGATCTTGCCTTGAGCCCTTCATGTACACAGAGGAGCTGACTCGTCAGGCCCCGTGAGTCAGTTCTGTCACTACAGGTCCACTTTACAGGTGAGGACACTGATGCTCGGAGAGGCTCTGTGACTTCATCTCACGGAGCTGCGAGGGGTAGATCCCGGATTTTAAATCCCAGGCGGTCTGGGATGGCCACGGCTGCTCAGCGCGGCCTTCCAGATACGTCCACTCCGACTGGGAGTGGTGATGCTCACTAGGGGAGTCTCGAATTAATTCTTGTTTCACTTTTTTTTTTTTTTTTAACTTGTCTGAGTTCAGGAAGGTTTGGAAAAGGTGTTTGGGCTGCAATGCAGTGAAGATTCCTTCGTTGTAAACCACAGAACCCAACTCTAGCTACATTAAGCAAGTGGCTTCCGCTAACTTGCGGAGCAGATGGAGGCACTGGCTGGACGGGCTCTGCTGGCGGCGGGGACCCAGGCAGAGGAGCCCAAGGGCAGGCTTGCTGGGGCGCTTACTCATGTTTGGTCTTCCTGTCACCCCACCCCACCCCAGGTTCGTTGGCCCAGTGACCCTTTGGCATCCTGACTGCCCAGTGAAGATGGCAAATACCCACACAAAACGGTGGGGGGCGGGGCACGCTAAGACTGTGACTGACGGTGATACTGGTGGGCAAGAAAGTCTTCCAGACTTTGCCAGAAGCTGCCCATTTGCCTGCTGGGAGTCCTTGGTCTTCAGGCACTTTCAGTCCCCTGGCCACCTACCCTCTCTCCCCACATGGTGCCCACTCCCTATGGTCCTGGGGGCTGAGGAGCACGGAGAGCGCCGGGCTCACCAGGCATGTGTCCTTGAGACCTATTTCGGGAGTTGGGGGTGGGGTGAGCAGGATGGTTCTTCCTGAAAGGAATATTCACTGGCAGTGACCTTTCTCAGGTTTTTAACATTTTGAGGGGATTGATTGAATCGATCCAGGCCCATTCATGCTGGGCCTCCAAGGGACAGGAATAGCATGGGCCAGCCCAGCTTGGAGCTTGGACACAGGCATAACCCGGGGCGAAGACTGTTTCTCTCCCTGGGATGGCACCGGACGCTAGAACGTGGAAGTGGGGTCTGGCTGGGTGTCCTCGAGAGGGGCAGGCAGAGAGGGTCTTTCTCAAGGCTACTGCACGTTGTTGCCCTGGTGCAAGGCAGGGTGGGGGCCCTTTTCCCCCCCGGGGTGGGAGAGCGGGTGGCTGTGGACGGCTCCCCGCAGCCAGGCCAGAGTCTTCCTGGATGGGAATCATCTTGGCTTTTTTTGTCACATCCAACCGAGCCCTCGGCCCCAGTTGGCCCTCTCCATTGTCCCCCTGACACACCTCCCCCAGCCCTGCCCTGGGTGCCAGGCTGTTTCTCTGCGGTGTCTGCTCTAAGGAGCGTGCCCTATACGGAGCATCAGCGTCTCTGGGTCTGATGGCCTCCATGCCTCTCCCGGGCACCTTTATGTATTCATTACACAAATACGCTTCCAGAAAGCGCCTGTCTGCTCGGTGTGGGGCACAGAGCACAGTGGGAACGGGGCACACAGGGTCTCTGCTTAGACCCAGATGGGTACCACCCTCTCCCCCATTGTCTGCTTGGCAGCCCCTCCCCAAACCCTCTTCTGAGGCCGCCTCACTTCGCCCGGTAAAGGTCAGCTCCCCCTGGCTGGTAGGTGGGCCTGGATGTGAGCGTCCTTGGTCCTAGGCCCAGGAGCAGGTGCAGGGGAGGTGACCCTCCTAGCCTGTACCTTCCCGCGCTTAGGCGCCTTTCCTGCGGGGTCAGTCCTGGCCAGGCCCCGCCCCCCTCCTTGCCCCGCCCCTTCCGCAGGGTCCTGCCCTCCTTCTCTCTCCCCGTTTCTTCTCCTGGCTCGGCCCCTCCCTCCCCATTTGCCCCGCCCCCCCACGGGGTCCTGCCCTCCTTCCCTCTCCTCCAGGCACGGACCCTCCCTCTCTCCGGCCCCGCCCCGCCCGCCCCCTCCGCCAGCGCCCCCACCACGCCCGCGGGAGGCGGTGTGATTTATAAGGCCGCCTGAGCGGTGACCTATAAACCCTTTTCTTCAGAGGGTGCCTGTTCTCGGATTAAATGCCTCTGAAAGGAGCCTCTGCCTCAGAAGTGTCATGTAGAATGTTTCCGCTGACGGAGAACATGACCTTTAAAACCCCAAGTAAAAGAATCAGAGCTGCCAGGAGGAGAATAATGGGGCGAAGGGGCGCTGAACTGGGCTCCACCTGCCTGCGGGGTTTGCGAGCCCCCGACCGGGTTGGGCTGGGGGTCTGCGGACCCCAGCCGGGTGTAGAGGCCCTGGGCGCTGGTGGGCCCTTTGGGGATGGGAGGTAGCGGCTTATACCCTGACGGTCACCAATCTGGGGTGGGGGTGGGGGAGGGGGAATCGAGTGAGCGGAAACGTCCCCCACCGCGATCTGGGCCCCTGATGCCTTTAGTAGGGAGAGAGGGTCGTCTAGGGGGCCAGGAGATGCTTGTAAAGGTGGGGTGCCAGGCACTGCCCCGGGTCGGGGCATCGCATCTGCCTGCCGGGCGTGCTGCTCCTGCACGTCATGGGGCCGGGGACAAGCACTGTGCCCACGTCTCATCAGAGACTTCAGGTCTTTGTTGCTGGGGCCGAAAACGTGCTGGTCCTGACCGCTGTCCTCCCATGTTGTGTCCCTGTACTCTTGGCGGTGGCCACTCATGGGGGTCCACACAGGCATTTTATGCTAAGGAGGCTGCTCCCACTGGCAAATGGTCATAAATAGGAAGGTGACTGCTTCCCTCACTTCTTTCTACATATTTGTAAGAAACCTTTGCAGACATTTTTTGGCTTTGGTGCCTGTGCAGTGCATGGGGGTGGGGGGGGTGGCTGGAATCTTCTCTCCGAGGGACCCCGTGGTGGAAGCAGCTTGTGTGTGTTGCTTGTGGGATTCTCCAGGAATTCTCCAGAAGGAGGATCAGAAGGCTTCTGCAGAGATAAGTCAGTTGCAGGCTTGCGGGCCTTCCATCCTGTCAGCTTCTGTGCGGGCTCTGGGAGGGGAGACCAGGTCGGACGGGGGAAAGAGTTGTCTCCTGGCGGAGAGGTTTGAGGCCGCTTCGGAGGATCTCAGAGTGGCAGGTGGAGATTTCCTGTGTTCTCACCCAGAGAGGGGGAGTTTTGGAGCCTTGCCCACTCCTCTCTGACCTGGGTGCCTGGTGCTGGGCCGGAAGACAGGCGGGTTTCCCCACCAAAGCACAGAGAGGCAGGGTCTAGCTGCGCCCTTTCCGGTGGGATGAATGTGACATTTAGTGCTTTGGGAACAGCAGCACGATGTGTGTGTGGTGTGTGAGTGTGTGTGTGTGTGTGTGTGCGTGCCTGCCTACGTGTGTGTTTGAGTGCCCTTGTGCGCATGCTCGTGTGTATTTTGTGTGTGTGTGTGTGTGTGTGTGTGTGTGTGTGCGCGCGCGCGCGCGCCCGCGTAGGCACGGAGCCATGTCTAACCCGGGTAACAGAGGTGTTCTGTTGTTATAAATAAGGCTGATTTTTATATTCCCACTTGAGCGGGGAGTGCAAGCAGCAGACCAAAGGTAATGCATTTCAGCCGCCCGCTGGGGAAGGTAAATGTGGTTTATAAGCCCCTTTAGCTCAGAGGGGGCTGGGCCGTGGAGGCAGCTGAAGCAAGGCGTGCTCCAGATGGAGGGAGGGGACAGGTTGATGATTGTGTGCCCCGGTTTCTCTAAAGGAAAAAAAAAATGACGTGCCGCCTGTTAGCTAATCAACAGTGAGGAGAAAGTCCTGATCACAAGTAAAGAAAACTTAGCTGGCAATAAAATAAGGGACTTTTTATGGTGGTTTTTATGGGAACATTTTCACTTTGGGAGTTATTAGAGTTAGTGCCGGTTGTGACAAAAGCCGCATTTGCATATCGCCCGTGATGGAGGCTGGATGGAGCCTGAATGCGGCATTAACTGCATATCAGAGACCCTTTCAGAAGCCAAACAGGATGACATTTATTGCAAGCTCGGTGCCACGTGTCTGGCATTGGTTACTGCTCGTTGTGTCCTGTGGAATGTAGATTTTCCGTCTTGGGGTCTTCCTGGGTCAGGAGCAAGCTAAGACTTTTGGAGTGGGGAGGGGGGCAGCCCCCAGAGAGGCTCTGCGGGGGCCCACTCTGCCTCGGCGCCCGTTGGAGGCCGACCTCGGAGACGCTGCCATTTCAAGATTCAAGCCCCATTCTAGGAGAAAGAGGAATTTCTCCCAAATGCTTTTTTTGTTTTTTTAATTGAGATTTAATTCACATACCATACAATTCACTCCTTTAAAATGCACACCTCAAGGGGCACCTGGGTAGCTCGGTTGATTGAGCCTCTGACTTTCGGATCAGGTCACAATCTCACAACTGGTGGGTTCGAGCCCCACTTTGGGCTCTGTGCCGACAGCTTAGAGCCTGGAGCCTGCTTCGAGTTCTGTATCTCCGTCTCTCTCTTCCCCTCTCTTGCTCACGTTGTCTCTGTCTCTCAAAAATAAATAGACTTAAACAAATAAAAAAAATCGCACAACTCAATGGCTTTTAGTATATTCACAAAATTGTGCAGCCATCACAGTTAATTGTGGAAAGTTTCCATCGTCCCCAGAAGAAACCTTACCCATTCCTTAGCCATCACCCCAGGCCCTTTACCCCTTCCAGTCCTAAAAGACGGCTAACCCACCTTCTGTCTCTATGGATTTGCCTGCTCTGGACATTTCCTATCTGTGGAGTCATACACGTGGCCTTTGTGTCTGGCTTCCGTCACTCCGCATCATGTTCTCAAGGTGCATCCACAATGTAGTGGTCCGGGTGGCCGTCACTCCTTTTTATGGCCCAGTAATATTCCACTGTACTGGTGGAGCACATTTTGTTGGTTTTCATTAGTTGATTTCCCCCGTATTTAAACTCTCTCTCCCTTTTAATTTTAAAAGACACACGAAAAACATCCTGGTTGAGCCCATTGGAACAAACTCTTGAGTTTTCCCGACGGAAAGTGGAATCTGGACGGAGGGGGAGCAGAGGGGGTGAGGACGCCCTGGGTGGCGGGTCCTGTTGAAAAGACGGAGCTGATCCTTTGCCATCTGGCCTGGCGCGGGGCTCACTCAGCCGGAGGTCGGTTGCCTCTGACCCAGAAGTGATGTTGGGGCCCGAGGACGCTTCGCTGCTCTTCTTTCTCTATCAGAACGTCCTATTTTTTTCCTCTCCCAGAAAATCAGTAGGATCCCTCTGTGACTCAGCTCTGAGTCTTAATTATGCTGCTATGTAAATATTTCTGAGGTCTCTTGGTTTTCTCAGTTGGCATTATATCACCATTAATAACTAGAGGGCACATTATAAATATGCAAACTCATAATAATGCATTAACTCGAAGAACATCGACGAATCGCCACACCGAGCCTGAACGTTGGGCAGCTTCCTCTGTTCACTGCCGAGACCACCCCCCCATCTCCTGCGTCGTGGAATCTGAGAGTGCCCTCGGCTCACCCTGCCCCAGAGGCACCCTTTGGAGTAGCCCATTCCCCGCTTTGTGTGCTGAGCAAACTGCCTTCAGCCTGGCCCTGGACGTGTTCTCTCGGGTCCCCAGCTCTCCCGAGAGGGTCCTGGCTTCCGTCCTCCTTCTGTGCTGGGACAAGATCCGCTGAGGGGCTGCCCTCGCCCTTCTCCTCTCCTTGGTTAAGTCGGAAACATCAAAGCCACTACTTTGGTTCTGATCCCGGCTCCCCACTGGGTGAGCGTGGCCTTGGGAAGTCATGTCAGCTTCTTTGTCTGAAATTCATTAATTTGACAAGTATTTACTGCCGACCCACCGCATGCCAGATGATGTGCTGGGCAGTGCAGATGGTCCCTGCCGTCTCGCAGCTGATGGTCCGTGGGGGCAGGCAGGCAGGCAGGCAGGCAGTGCTAGGAGTTCGATCGATGTGTGGGTTAGAAGCACAGGGGGTGACTGCAGCACCTGGTTAGGATGTTTAATCTCTTCCTGGTGGGTCAGGGGCAAGGCTCATGTGCAGCGCTAAGTCTACACCTGCGGGTGAGTTGGAGACACCCTGGCCAGGAGAGCTGGTGGGTAGAGAGTGGAGATGGGGGGTGGGGTACAGGGAAGAGTGTGCGAGGCAGAGGGAACAGAATGTGAAGTGGCTTGGAGGAGAGAACACAGGGTGTGACCATGGCCGCAGGATGGAGCAGGTGGTGGAGAGGTGTGGGGAGGTGGGCTGTAGAGGCAAGCCAAGGTCAGCCTTCAAGGGCCTTGTCCACCTGCCCACGTCGGGGGATATGTAAAGAGACCGGGTTTTATCCTGAAGGAGAGAGGAGCCACCGCTGAGGGCCCCTGTCCTGCCTCAGAGCTCCCTTGTCTGCATGTCGCTGAGTGCATCAAAGGGGACCAGAATGGGAGCTGAGATAGCCGGGGGCGGGGACGGGGGTCCTTGCTTGGCCACCCTGAGCGCTCCCAGCGAGGCCTAAGTGAGCGGCTTCATCCACCGCCGAGGGCGCCGTCCCGTTACCCCCGCGCCACGCTCAATTAGGCAGCTTATGGACAGGATGCAGGTGACGGGCCGGAACTTGGAGTCTGGGCAGGACGGAGCTGGTGTGTGTGGTCTGTGGAGGTGGCAGCCAGAAGCATGTGACCTTGGGGTCGGCACTGCAGAGCGGGGGTGGCCTGGCCGGGGATGCGTCGGGCCTGGCAGGCAGAGTTCTGGACTCCGGGTGCCCTGTCTCCCGTTCCCCCCCCCCCCCGCCCCCACCTGGCCGGGCTAGCTTGAAAACACAGGCAATCACACCTGCTTTGTGACTGAGCCAGGGCCACGTGATGTGCCGGCCCCCACTGGGGACGAGCTGAGGAGGGCCGGCTGCGGACAGATGGGCTCGTTCTAGCTCTGGGCGCCTGTTCTGCCTCAGCGTCTCGGCCATCACACGGAGACTTTCCTTCTGCGTTTCTCTGGGGGCCGACGCAGCAGGAGAGCGTGTGCTCGTGGTCTTTCTGTTTATGAGGCGAAGGCGGGACAGGTGTTCATTGGCCTTAAAAACCATGTGAGGCCCACGGGTCCGGCTTCATCTGCATTCCTCCACATTAGATGTGGACCGTAGTTAGATCTATTTTCAACTTGCTATTTTGAAGTCATTACAAAATCACAGGAAGTTTTCAAGATGGCACAGAGAGGCTCCGCATACCTTTTGCCCAGCTGCGTACCGTGTGGGTACGTGGTCATTTCACGTCACGTGTGTGGATCCGTGTGACCTCCACCACAGTCAGGATCTGGCCCTGGTTCCCCAGCACAGAGACCTCCCACTGCCCTGCCTCTCTCCTCAAACCCCAGCTGACCACGGCTCTGTGCTGCATCTCTGTGAGATTATTATTTTTTAAAGTTTTTTCACTTATTTTGAGAGAGGGAGGGAGGGAGAGAGGGGGAGGAGGAGAGGGACGGAGGGAGGGAGAGAGAGAGAGAGAGAGAGAGAGAGAGAGAGAGAGAGAGAGAGAGACAGAATGAGAATTCCAAGCAGGTTCCACACTGTCAGCACAGAGCCCAGGGCGGGGCTTGAACTTGCAAACCACGAGATCATGAGCTGAACCGAGATCAAGAGTCGGATGCTTAACTGACTGAGCCACTCAGGTGCCCCTAAGATGATTTTAAATTCTGAATTTGTTTATTTGGGTTATAGTGACATATAATAATCTTCCAGAAATTTAGGAGCACGAACAGAAGAACATTCCCATTATTCTGCCACGTTCAGACAGCCACCACCTTCCTTTCGGGGTATGTCCTCTGCCTTTTTTTGAACATATGCAGACATTTAATGTATCTATAATCCTTTTTTAAAAGTTTATTTATTTATTTTGAGAGGGTGAGCGAGCGAGCACATGTGCTCAAGCAGGGGAGAGGCAGAGAGAGAGGAGGAGAGACAGAATCCTGAGCAGCCTGCACCCTGTCAGCTCAGAGCCTGATGTGGGCCTTGAACCCATGACCTGAGCTATCAAGAGTCGGATGCTTACCTGACTGAACCACCCAGGCACCCCCGATGTGTTTATAATCCTAATACACCTGACGTGTCCTCCAAGGGCAAGGGCCAGAGTGAGGCGTGGCCACATCCCAGGGCGGGGAGTGGGGCGGGGCCGGGCAGGGACCAGGCTCGGGGTGAGGCCTTGGGGCCGCCCGCCGCCCTCCCTCCATTCCCCCCCCCCCAGAGCCCCAAAGCCCCTTTGCTTCCAGAGCAGCCCAGCGGTCCGTCCTCCGGGGGCTGCCTCGCCCGCTGTGGGACTGCCACTGAGCATAAAGCAGGAATGGAGAAGACCTTGAAGTTAGTGAACAGAGTGGGCACACGCCATTCCTGAAGAAGAGAAGCACATGACGGCCCTCTGTCTGTCCTCATCCTCCTCCCTCCCTGAGCCAGTCCGAGGGGGTGTCTGCAGTGGGAGGGTCGGTGGCAAGGCCTCTCTTGCTGGCCTGTCGATACTTCTTCGCCGCCGCCCTGTGCTCATCAAAAGGTAATCAAATAGCAGAATGTGCAGTTGTATCCACGTGTTTCTGCTGCAACTTTAATTAGGATTGCAAGTAAATAGAAAACACAGAACTTGAACTTGTAGCGTCCCGAAGAGTGTGTACGCACATCGGCGGTGGTGGGTTCCCTTCCTTCCACTCTTACTACAGATTTTACAGTTGTCTCTTAGGCTGCGCGGCGGCGGGAGCACCTTCGGGGTGGGTCTGTAACTGACGGTGAGAAGGACTTTTATTAACAAGGTGTTTAATAACTTACACATCTTTGCTGCGTTAGAGCTGACTCGGGGTGGGGTAGTGGTGTCCGTGGCCAGGATAAAATCACCCACGACCACTGTCGATTGCTGTTAGCTGCGGGAGGGCCGCTGACCTTCTGCTCTCTGAAGAGGGAAGGAAAGACGGAAGGCAGGAAGGAAGGCAGGAAGGAAGGCAGGAAGGAAGGCAGGAAGGAAGGAAGGAAGGAAGGAAGGAAGGAAGGACGGACGGACGGACAGGACAGGCTGCCTTGGAGAAGCAGGCGGGCTTGTCCGCGTGGGCTCCGGGGTGTGTGTCCCGACGCCACCCTTGCTGCCACCTGGGCGCGACTCAGTGCGCTCTGCCATTAGTGCCGGCTTGCCACCTGCTGTCCGCAGCTTTCTGGTGAGCTGCTGGCCGCTCTGTCCAGGGGACACATTTCTATGTCCCGGATAGGCCAAGGGCAGGAGGCGGGTTCTTCTGGAGAGGGTGCTTAAGGGCAGGGGTCTGCAGAGACAGCTCCGATGCTGCCCCGTGCCTGGCTTATGAAGAGGGAGAAAGGCAGGAAGGGCAGAGCGAGGGTCCCAGGAAGGGCAGAGCGAGGGTCCCAGGAGGGGCAGAGTGAGGGCTCCAGGAGGGACACTTCGCTGGATGTCCCCTGTGCCTCTCTCCTCTGTACCTCCCAACAAGGACCATCTGTGCGGAGGACGTTCACTGAGGCAGGGTCCTGTGCAGAGAAGGAGGTGACCGCTCCAGTGCTCTGGTTTCTAGAACGTCTAAAGAGGTTGGGCGTCCATGGATTGCAGAGAAGAATAATAAGCAACTTAAAAAGAAGTCCTACGTGTGCTCTTAGTGACACACCTGGCCATTTGTCTTTAATAAGGATAAAAAAGCCTTGTTTAAGACATTTACTCATGCCCTTGAGTAAATTAATATTGATTTGATGTTCGACAAGGGTTTGAATTTTTACTTTTCTGCATTTGGAGCAAGGATCCGTGGTTAGTAAGCACTTTCTCATGCCGGCGTCTGCAGTGAGCCTTTGTTCATTCCCTCTGATGCCACTGGGTGCCTGACTGCTGTTTTTGGAATTGGGGTGGCTAGCCTGGTGGGCCCTGCCTTCACTGAGCTTGAACTCTAGGGGAAATGCTATGGGGGGGCAGAGGGGAGACCCGCCCAGCTGCCTCACGGGCTGGAGATTGGCCAGGGAAACTTTGATTCAAGGGTCTGCCTCCCGTGCACTTGGACTACCATAAGGGACCATTGACTGAGTGACTTAAAAACAACACATTCTTATTTCTCACTGTTCTCGAGGCTGGGAAGTCGCTCTCTGGGGTCCCTTTATAAGGGCGCTGCAAGGGCGATGCCCTCAGGACCTGATCACTGCCAAGCGCCCCTCTCCCCCCATACAATCACACTGGGGGTTAGGATTTCAACACGTGAATTTGGGGGAGGGGAGACACAAACATTTAGACTCTCACAGGGGCTGAAATGGGAGGGCAGAGGGGGCCGGGTAGACTTCATTCTCTGTATCCTCACACAGTCTTGACATTGGCGCGTTTCTTAGCCTGTTTGGTGCCCTCCCCTGCGGGACCACACCTGGCTCACAGTGTGGTCGTGTCCCCACACACTCAGCCACGTCTGGACCGTGGCAGCTGCTTACGAGTGTCGGCCATTCCTGTGGCCATCGGAGCGAAGGAGGACTCCCTTCCTCTGACTTCCGCGGGGGCGGGTGGGAAGCCCAGGCCGGACGCGCTGCCTGCCACATCTGGAACGTCTGGCTGGGGCAGGAACCTCCCCTTCTCCAAATCTCCGAGCCCGAGCCAACTCCCCGGGTCTCGCAGGGAAATGTGGTGGTCCCCAAATCCACCTTGCAGCTCTGGTTGGTTTTTATGGGGTTCTCATTATTTAAAACCTGGCCTGGAAGTGACATTCTGGTCTGAAGAAAGACGGGAGCTGGAGTGAATGGGGCCCCGGGCACAGCTCACAGCTCAGGACCCCGCAGCTTGGTTCGGGCTCCTCTGGTGGGGAGTGCATTTGTGATATACGTTGTTCTCGAAGCCAGGAGCCGCACGCATCTCAGGTGGGGGACCAGGAGAAGAAGGGGCCAGGTAGCCGGAGGGGCACACGGGAGCCGAGAATCCAATTTTTCATACGGTAACAAAACAACACGGTTGTGTATTCCCATAATATCCCTTCAGTTTCTTGGGGTCTGGGTTGCATCTATTTTTAAAAACCCTTGGACCAATAATTCTGCTTTATGCGGACCGACTGGAGGGTCTCTGGCTTGGAGATTTAACGTAAAATAAACCCTAAATGGGGTGGTACACAGCACGGCGGCCAGCAGTTGTGGGTACGCACTTTTTCTTAAACAAGCTGAGAGAATGATGGGCATGGTCACCGTGACTCGTTTTGTCCCGGAGCAAAGGCTTTCTGGGAGCCGGGAGCCGGTCGGCGGCCGGGGAGCCGGAAAGGGGAAGCTTGTCCTCTCTGCGCTCCGTGCGGGCAGACGTCTTGCTGGGGCGCTGGCGGGTGGAGGCTGCCAACGGGGAGACTTTGAGGAAGCCAGCCCCCGCTCACGCGGCCGGATGTCTTGGAGAACACTCTAGGCGTCAGGACTGCGGTTTCTTGGCACTTTGGGACCGGTCCCAGAAGGCTGAAGTTTGGCAAAGAAGTGCTTGTGTTTTGCAGATTTGTTTGCGTGGCCACATCAGATTGGAATGCTTTTCTCTGTCAATCTCATGAGTTTAGAACCCCGCCTCTTGCTGTCCATAACCTGTATGGTTTTGGAAGAGCTGTTTTCACTGACATCCATAGCCATCTGCCTAAACCCCGGCAACTGAAATGATGCGTCCCTGGGACCCCCGGCTACAGGGCTCCCAGCCATAGCCTGTCCTCAGGATCGTCTTAATCTCCTAGGAGTTCAGTGTCACTAATCAGCAGATCATTACTGAGCGCCTTACCTTCCGTTCCAGTAGCCTGGCATGCTAGCAAGGCGCTTGCTCATTCGTTGATAATAGGGTATCCACTCTCCTGTTCCCAGCCTTTTTTCTTGAACATTCTATTAGAAGTTGGTCCCAAATCTGGAGTTCTCGGGGCTCCCCATGCTGGGGCTATAGGAGAGCTCAGAGGAGTCCCCTGTGCCTGGCTGCCACGGCTTGCCTAGGTCTGCCGAGGCCCCTGGGGGTTGGGCGGCCCCACACTTGGCCAAGACATGAGCCTTTTTTAGGTGTCTGGTCTTCGCAGACCTCTGCCCTCCATCTTAAGTCCTGCTACTTCGGAGTTGCTGTGTCCCAGCAAGCTCGGGTCCCCCCACCCACGTCCTCTGCAGACTGTGGACGAGCCAATGCCCGCGGGGTCAGCCTGCTTTGGAACAGCCTCCAGCTCCCTCCCGTCTCAGCAGTCAGCTTAGAGATTTTAGAAATACAACCACCTCTGTCCAGGGATATTCCTTCAGGGCAGCCGGACAACTTCTCCCAGCCCTGAAACGTAAGAGAGTTATTAACTTCCCCATGGGGGGTAAGTAATAATTAAGAAAAAAAACCTCATCCATCCATCCAGCAAATACCAAGGATGTGTTGGAGTAAGCAAACCGCTTACAATCTTCTTGGGAGAAGAGGAAAATATCTTTCTTTCATTTCTGATGAGTCTCCAAGATACAAGTTGATTTTTCAACAGATTATCCTGAATTAAATTCTCAATGAGCCAGCCTGCTGTACACAGCTCTCCTTGTGAAGGAGGTGCCACCGCTGTTTTCCAGGGGACACTGTGGGACCAAGGTGTAGAGTCACACAGTCCATGGAGCTGGAAGCGGTCCCGGGTCTTCCAAAGCCAACTCCAGCACTCACTGCACCCATCACCCACCGTGTGGCCTTTGGAGAAGGACAGAACACTGTCCCTGCCCTTGGGGGGCTGGGGGTCTTCCCAAGAGGAGCGAGGCTAATGCCCGAAGAGTTTAGTAAGAAAACCAAGGAGCAAGAGAGTGGTGTGGTTTGCAGCACGACACCGTGATCTTCCTTTTGCTTGCTTTTCGGTTTGTTTGCTTTTCCTTAGACTGCGGATCCCTCGGGAGCAGGGGCTGTGTCTTGTTTGCCCGCAGATGCCCGGTCGTGCAGGGTCGTGTTTGCTGGATGCTTGCACGAGTGAATGAGTGCTGTAGGAATTCCAGGAGCTGGACCTTGAGGGTGGGTGTTCTGTGGTGGCTGAAGGGAGGGACCAGCATGGCTCGGGCTGGTGGGCAGTGTGGTGGGTGAAAAGGGAGGGGTCCTGACCGAGCGTACAAACCGCTTTATTGAGATACAATGCACACACGGCGCCGCTCACCCACGTAGGGGGTACAGCTCGGGGACTTTCAGTGTATCCACAGAGTTGTGCACGCTTCGCGACCGTCAACTTTAGAACATTTTCATCCCCCAAGAAGGAACCTACATGCCTCACGTGTCATTCCAAAGCCCCTCATTTTCCCGCAGCCCCTGGGCATTCTGAACGTTTCACCTAAGTGGAATCCTACAACATGTGACCTTTCGTGCCTGGCCTCTTCCACTTAGCACGGTGTTTCCAGGGTCGGTCCAAGTGGTAGCGTGCTTCGGGGTTTCCTAACCCTGTTGCTGAATGGTGCTCCCTGGTGAGGCTACAGACTGGAGCATCTGGAATCCTCTGAGACGTCCAAGCTGAAGCTGCCGTTGACCTAATCAAACTGGAGTTTTAAGAAGCTCGCTCGGACAGCAGGGTCAGATAATACGGGGGTGTCTGGAGGCAGAGAGGAGCACGGAGCTTTCCTTGGGTTTCTTGGTAGGAGGTGAGGACCGTCGACCAGGGCACAAGAAAGAGAAGCGTGCGTGGAAGGGACCTAGGAGGGAGATGTGCATTTGTGGCCTGGGATGCTGGGCCCGGGGTGTGAACTGTGTGGTGATGGGTGACAAACGGAGAGGTGAGTCCCCATTTGCGCCCCACCTTTTGCAGAGGGTGTGGTACAGGGTTCTGTTGGCTGGAGGACCGCGGGAGGACCTGAGAGACGAAGGCTCCTCTTTTAAGGAAAATACCTTTGAGAGGGCGGTTCTGCCTGGAAGTCAGGTCCTGAGGCACAGGTAACGCATCTGTGACCCGGGAGGCGAGCTCTCCCCAAAGGACAGATGAGCCGCACACAGGCCGAGAGGAGAGAAGGGAATATCCAGATCCAGGCCCGGCAGACGGCATGACAGGGGCACCGAACGGGAGAGAGGTAGTGGGGGCCTGGCCCTCGCTCGGCACCAGCAACCTGCCGAGAACACGGGGGAGCAAGCCAGGCAGGCAGGCATCAACCTGACGGAGAAGTACAGTGCGTTCTAGGCGCCGAGCCCGGTTAACATTTTCATGTTACTCCATGACAGTCCACAGGCAGATTTTATTCTTATTGCTACTTTGCTAAGATTTTGAGAAAGTAAGAGACCCCCAATCTCACATCTAAAGAAGTTTTCATTTGGGCAGAAACAGAAGGAAGTAACACTTACAGCGTGTTTTCGACTGGACAGACTTATTCTCTCTCTCGTTCTACCACTCACTCAACTCACTTCCGGAAATGAGATTTCAATTCAACACACACTAATGGGGGGCTGGGCGTTCGGGATACAAAGTCAAGTAGGACACACCTCTGACCCCAGGAGTGTCCCTGACAGCACAGTAAGGACACACTTACACACCCATGTCTGCCCGTCTCTCAGTGGCTCCGCCTTTCCGGAACCCCTTGCTGACCCGGTGAACTCGGTGCACTAGCAGGAGCTGGCCTGGGACACACGGTCCCTCCTCCGGCTGGTGGGGTGGGCGTTGGAAAGCGCGCAGCGAGGCTGGACCCGGTGGTCTGGTGCGCCTGGAGGAGGGTGTGCGGAAGGCAGGGTGGGGGGGAGCGGGAAATAGCCAGAGGGCTGATGGACCCACACAGCGGCAGGGCAGCATCTGCCTCCTCTGAGGAGGTTTCTGGAAATCTCCCAGCCTCCCCTGGACCCCCCTGAAAACGCCCCAGGCGGGGCAGAACTGCGCTTCCCAGGTAGCGGCCTCCCACCTGCTCTGCGCTCCAGGCCACCTCCCAGCTCCCAGCCTGCTTTGCGAGGGCAGGGCCGTTCAAGTCTGCACGGAGGCGCTAAGTAGGTTTCCAGCAGCTCCAGAGAAAGAGATCCATTTAAACTGCGGGTCCTGGGGAGGAGGCTGGGGAAGAGGAGCCCGGGAGTCCCCGCATTTTGCAGCCTTCTGGAACCAGAGCAGCTTTTAGAATTTCAAGCCACAATTTGTATTCAAATGAAGGTCATTTGAAAGGTGTAACATAGTAAACAGCCATTATTTCATTTTGATGGTGGCACTAAAATTATAGTGTTGGTTGAATTATTTTAGTGTAGGACCATTACCATCTCCCTAAAACACTTAGAGGGGTTCGTAGAACGCTGCTCCAATCCTAAAATTAGACGAAAATTAAAAATCACAAAGCTGTGGTGGTGCTGGCGGTATAATTTGGGGGAGAGGACCCCTGGGGTGCGGGGCACTCTCTCCGTCCTGCTCACACCCACTGCACGCTCCTCGCTCAGCACGACTGTGGGAAGGGTCCACTAAGTGCCTGTGAAGAAGGGGGTGTCGTAGGTGCTTTGAATTGTGGGACATAAGGGAACAACCCCCTCCACCCCCCACCTTCCCTCTGTCATTCAAGTCCTCAAAAATCCCACTCCTGGGGCATTACTCCCTTGGACTTTTCTTCCAGAGCAGCACCCTTGATGGGAGCCCCTTGGAGAGGCAGCTTTTGGACCCCTTCTGCCGTCTTTATGCCCGGAGCACTCGCTGGAGAAGGGGGTCCGGCGGCTCAGCTGCGGTGGTGCTCAGGCGGCTCAGCCGCGGTGGTGCTCAGGCTTGCCCGTCAGGCGCCCGCAAGTTCAGGGCGGGATCCAGCCACTCTTCTCTCTTCTCCAGAGGGGCGGTTGCCATAAGCTGAAGGGAAGGGTCCCCTTTTGGAACTTGTTGCCGGGGCGCCAGAAATTGGGAGCGCGTAGAAAGGCGGACCCAGGAGGGGCTTGGGTCTTCCTACTCCATGGCGCGCGGCCAGAAACCGAGGCCCCAGAGGGATGCGACTTCCCTAAGGTCCTCAGCCTGAAATCTCGGGCTTCCTCTGCTGTCACTGGCCATGTGTTCCAAATTTCTATTCCCCTGTGCGAAACCCTCCGAGTCTCCTGTTTACAGAAAGCAGGATCCTTTGGGGCCCGGGTGACTAATACGGTGTATATGGGGGCACAGCCTCAGTGGCTTTGGGACAAAAACAAACACACGGATAGATCTGCAGCGGAACATATGAATATTCACACTAAGTGGGGTGAAGAAGGACTAGAAGCTGTGTCAGCTTGGGTTAAGTCTTGCCTCCACATGGTGCCAAATTTAGGAAAAAACCTTGGGATTTCCTAAGTCTTCGGATTTGAGAATTTCCAGGAAAAGACACAGCCGCATCTCAAAGGCACGCGTGCTCCTGGAGCGGAAGTCGATAGGTTCAAAAATGTACCCTTGCAAGGAGATGGCAATTGCTCCCAATTTTACTGATTTCTAGACTTAAAAGAAGTTTCTTTTATTAAGATAGAAGCGATAGGTATCGTTATATTAGCGTCACGTATCCGACATAACGATTCGATCCTTGCTCGTACTGCAAAGTGATCACCGCAGTTCAGTCTGGTTAACATCTGCCACGAGACAGAGTTGCAGAGCTTTTTCCTCTTGTGATGAGGGCTTTTAAGATCTCCTAGCAACTTGCAGGGTGCCTGGGTGGCTCAGTCGCTTGTGTTCAGATCATGATCTTGTCGTTTGTGGGTTTGAGCCCCGCGTCATGCTCTGCATTGACAATGCGGAGCCTGCTTGGGATTCTTTCTCTCTTCCTGTCTCTCTGCCTCTCTCTCTCTCTTAAAATAAATAAATAAAAATAACTTTAAAAAAAAAGACCTCTTGGGGCGCCTGGGGGAGCTCAGTCAGTTAAGTATCCGACTTCGGCTGAGGTCATGATCTCGCAACGGGCTCTGCGTGGACAGCTCAGAGCCTGGAGCCTGCTTCAGATTCTGTCTCCCTCTCTCTCTGCCCCTCCCCACTCTCTCTCTCTCTCTCTCTCTCAAAAATAAATAAACATAAAAAAAATTTAAAACCTCTCTTAGCAACTTTCAAATAGGCCCTGCGGTGTCATTAACTAGGCCACCATGCTGCACATGACATCCCCGTGACATTTGTTTCGTAGCTGGGAGTTTGTGCCCGTGACCCCCTCACCCCTCACCCCTCACCCTCAGCGCAGGCAGGCGCCAGGGTGCTGGCTGTCTCTGTGAGCTTGGTTGGCTGGTTGTTTTTTAGATTCGACACAGAACCAAGCCCTAGACTTTCGCCTGTGTAGTTTTACATTGCTGGATTCTTCCTCCGGACAATTTTGCACTTTACTTTTCTCACTTCACGTTACGTAAGAAGCACTTTTCTATGTTTCTGAACACTGAAGACTTTTTGGTGGTCACACCGTTGTCAGAAGCCCGTGTCCCGACTCAGCCTGGAGCTTTTCTCCCGACAGCACACGCCGCCTCTCCACCTGTCAGGCTGTAAGCACCTCCCCTCTCAGCACCCGGGAGTCCCTGGGAACGGCCCCCATGAGACCTCCGGGAGCCTGGTGGGGCCGGGGGAGCAGTCCTCTGGGCAGGGCTCAGGGGCTGTGTCCAGGATGTTTCCTCTTCCGTGCGGGCCATGGGTCCTGGCGGGGTGACTGCGTCTGTCCGCACTGTGGGGGGTGGGAGGAGAGGCAGAGTGGGTGTCTGCATCAGGCCCCCCGCCCCACGGGTGGAAGGTACAGCCCTTGAAGCAAGTATATCCTGCCTGCACTTCACACTCAAGAGCCCCTTCTTTTGCTCCCTTGGCGTCCCAAGCTCCCATGACCCAGTGTCCCTGCTCAGAATTGCCGCCAACATCACCCTGGCACCAGCTCCTGGTCCCCAGGGAGGTGGCAGAGAGTGGCTCCAGGCTCTTGGTCCTTGAGGAGACCTCTGGCCACTCACCTTCACCCAAGGGGACCTTCTTCAACTCTCTGGGCAGAGGCCCTGGGGCGTGTGCTGGCCCCGGGAGCGCCTGGGGTGGGGAGAGACCGGGGTGGCCTCTGCCTCAGGGGTGCCCTGCCTCTCCCTCCTGCACAGACTCGCCTTCCTGACTCAGGGCTTGGTGAGAAGCAGGCCATTGGAGATGACCGATCCTGCCTTCAGGCTCCCTGTCACACTCCCATGAGATGGGGGTCTGGGGTAGAGGTGGGGACTTTGGACTACACGATCTTGAAGTCTTTTCTGGGTCAGGGAGCCTCTGGGCTGCCCTGTTTATACTTTTCTAGATGGTTCCTGGGGTTTGGGAACTGCCACTCGGGCTTACAGAATGTGCTGGGTGTGGGTCCTGTCCCCCGGGAAGGCCGTGCAAGTGTGAATTCCAGGAAGAAGCCAGCGTGTGTGTGCAGAGCCTGCGTTCCCGAAAGCTCTTCCCCTTGATGCTGTGTTCTTAGAACAAGAATTGTTTTCAGAAAGGGCTAGGTTTTGTGGCCTGTGTGACCCCTCCGCCTTGTCGCACCTTCCCTCCAGCACACCCCAGCTGTACTGGCTGCCTTTCCATTCCAAGGCCTCAGGCACACACTTCTCTGTTTCCCCCACCTCACTTGCTTGCTAACTCTTGCTAAGTCTCAGCCTGAGTCCCAACCCTCCAAACCTACCAGGCACCTCTGTCCTATCTGTCATCACACTCATGCTTTTCCTTTTTAATATTGATCACAGCCTGTCTTTATAGATTTATTTTAGTGTTTTGTTTCACTTCATATTTATTTCTACAAACTTCATGGAGACAAGCTCCACAACGACTTTGTTCACTACTGTAGGCCAATGCCTGGCATGTCGTAGGCAGTCAGTTCATCGATCTGTTGGATGGATGGATGCATAGATGAATGAATGGATGGGTGGATGAATGGGTGAGTGGATGGATGGTTAGGTGGATGGATGGATGGATGGATGGATGGATGGATAAATGGATGGATGGATGAGTGGACGGATGGTTAGGTGGATGGATGGATGGATGGATGGATGGATAAATGGATGGATGGATGAGTGGACGGATGGACGGGAGGATGGATGGATAAGTGGATAGATCGATGGGTAGATGGGTGAGTGGTTGGGTGGAAGGATGGGTGGATGGATAGATGGATGGATGGATAAGTGGAGGGATGGATGGATGAGTGAATGGGTGGACAGGAGGATGGATGGATGCATAGATGAATGAATGGATGGGTGGATGAATGGGTGAATGCATGAATGAAAGGGCAGATGAATGGATGAGTGGATGGATGGTTAGGTGGATGGATTGATGGGTGAGTGGCTGGGTGGAAGGATGGGTGGATGGATAGATGGTTGGATGGAAACATGCATGGATGGGAATCGGAACTACTTTTGGGGGAATTCCATGAAAATTAAGCTAAGAATCTCAAAGTGTCCCTCAGCTCCTCCTGTCTCAGCCAACTATATCCTGACTCTTTTGTCACAAGTTCAGAAAAAAGTCAAGCCAGCTTGGGAAAAAGGGGAACTTATTGTGAGGGATAGGAAGGTCTCACAGGGAAGACCAAGCTCAGGTAGCAGCTGGAACAGGGAGTGGGAAGGCCATCCAGACTCTGCCTCCAACCTGTGCCTCTCTGCCCACAGCACTATTTTCTCCTGGCAGACTGTCCTGGTTCTGTCCTCGGTCATGTGGGGGAACACTGGTAGCCTCGGTCCTGAGTGTACATGTTATCAGGCCACCCACATGAAGAGGTGACTGGCAGGCCCCTCAATCCAATCCCAAATTCCTGGGGGGGAGAGTCTGGAGTCCTCTACCACTGCAGGGGCCAGGGTTACCCATTTGGACTGCCAGGGCACACCCTTGTGACGTGTAGGGGCTGCTTCCCAGAGGAAGGGATGGTTGTATCTAACACACTGGCTTTATTTAGCCTGTCCTGTGCCTCTCATTTCCAGTTTTGGCTGATGGTCTTCGATCCATTTGATGAGCACCTGGTCTGATGCCTGTCAGGTCCCAGGCCTGGAATCCTGCGCTGATTGTGAGGCAGCAAGCCCAGGAGATGTGCCCGCGTGGGGCTCTGGGCATGGGGCGGTGGGGCTCACCTGCAGAGCTGAGGTCACCGGCCAGGCCGTCCTGGTTTCGGGGAGAGGACGGTAGCCACAGCTGTGGCGGACCCCAGTACAAGTTCCGTGGGTTCCTGGGTGAGACTCTCCGGGACCTGTCGGACGCCCACTGCAACCCAGGAAGGGGCCGGCGCCGGGGCTTCTCGGATGAGCCCCGCTCCGCCATGCTCCAGGTCTACAACGGGCAGCACGCTGCCATTTCAGACTAGAAATTTTCTCCATGAAAAGAAGGAAACCTCTTTATGCACTTTTGCGATGCGGAGTCTAATTTAGGTTTCAATAAGGGAAGGGACCATTATATCACCCTCCTTCAGTGCTTCTTGTCATTACGTTATATTTTTAAAAATACTTTCATCGGGGGCCCTATATACACTTACAATCTCTCTGCATTTATTTTCCTTTAAGAACACATATAATAAAACTCAAAGTTAATAGCATGAAAATAATTTCTACAATAACAGTTGTAGCAAATCTTAGAATTGCCAGGGTGAAGGTGGCTAGACAGAGTGAGGCAATTACGTCTATTATTAGCAGTGCACGGGAAGGATGGATGTACAGTGGGCTGCGCGGAAGCAGAAGCCTCCAGACGTGAACTACATTTTAATAGTGAAATTCTCATAGATTATAACTCCCTTCATTAACATTTTCACACATCGCTGACTAACAAATGAGGAGAGAGGCCTTCTGCGTGCCCAGATTTATCACGCTCCGGGTGCTCTCTGCACCTCTGTGTACGGGCAGGAGCCTCAGCTTCTAACCTCTGACTATGGGAGGATTAACTCTTCCCGGGCTGACCTGGTGCCTTCAGGAGTGGGAGAACATTCTGGAAACGCAGGCTCTGCACTTTTGGACGTTTAAGAGGCCGGGCGTGGGTACGGGCCTGCTGGGACTTTCTTGGCGCCCCCTGGCAGCACCTGCAGGTGGCCGTCCCAGGGCGGAGGGTCTGAGGGGAATGGGGGTCGCCGCCGCGGACCACCTGTTAATGAACCAGCGCTGCTCAAGGTCTTGGTCGCCCGGTGGCAGGGGGTGTGCCTTCCGCATTAGGGGCCGGCTGGCGGGAAGTCTAGATCTCTCAGCAAGAGGGGAATAGTGGCCTTCTGGCCCAGCTGAGGCAGAGCATGTGACAGAGGGAGTCGAGGAGGGCTCACTGGGCAGAGCGGGTCCCAGAGAGGGAAGCGGACCCTTTGGTCATCATCAGGGTGGACCGCCCACCCGTGTGCACAGCCTTGCCCCAGGAGAGGCCGAACGTTTACAAAGGACTTGGGCACCACAGCGCCTCCTGATCAGAGGAGAGCAAGTGGAGGGAGGGACTGTTCTCAGGCTGCTCACCAGCAGCCCCCGCAGATGCGCACAAACCGGGGTGAGGGCTGGGGCACGCGGACCCAGGCTGTCTGTGGCCACCCTGTGAGTCAGGAGGCTTCCCGGAAGAGTCCGCAGTACAGGTAGGGTGGAGAATGCCCGGACTGTGAGTTCACGCAGAGAGAACAGCTCCCAGTGGGCAGAGCAGTGGGGGTGAGTTTTTAGCCCAACTTCCGGGGAAGGACCCCCTGCTGCTTTCCTTTGGGGCAGGAGCTCTTGGTGGCTCTGGTTCCAATATTTAGAAACTGGCTCTTGGGCAGATTTTGTGATTTGACTGGGCCCATGATGGCAGCTGAGACCCCTGGGGTGAGTTTGCCTCTTGGGGTGAATGTTTTGATAAACTTTTCAAAGATGATCTGACCCAGGCGTTCTCAGCCCGTCTGCACATTATCGTCGCCTGGTGGAAATTTGGAAAACTCTTGGTGCCAGGGCCCAGCCTCAGAGACTTTGTCTGAAGTGATCTGGGGAGGGGCTCAGGCTCCCTAAATGATTCTAAGGTGCAGCCCAGGTTGAGGACCCTGAGACCATTCGGGCAGGAGACCTGGCCTCAGGTGATTCCCCTGGACAAACACAGGTGTGATCAGCACAGACAGTTAAGCTGTGGACAGAAGGCTCCTCCATTCTCTCCTTGGACAACCTGCAGATATTCATTGCCGCTGACGCAGTGCGGGGTGGAGGGGACCAATCCTCTAGGCCATTATGAAACAGGGCCACCTTGCCCTTGGTGCCAGGAATCCAGGTTCTCATCTTCCCCGTCACTTCTTCCTTCCCTCTTGCGTTCTCAGCCTGCGCCACATGGCACCCACCCCAGCCTCGGGGTCCCTGGATGGGGGTCCCGGGCAGCAGGGCTGGCTTCTGTGAGCTTTGATCTCTCCCCCAGAACTCTGTGGGGGTCGGCCGGCTCCGCTTGACTCCAGGGCTGCACCATCAGCAGGGGCTGCTCTGTCTCCCGTTCCTCCTTCCTGAGAACATTATCCCTTAACTAAAATCAATAGACCCAGGACATGCTTGGAATCTGGAAGTGAATCCCTCACAAGCTCCATGTTCCCGGCAGGCTGCTCCTAGCGGCCTTCCTGGGCTGTGCAATCCTGGGGAGATGGGGAGGTGGGGGCTCGGAGACCCCGCTGGGAAAAGGGCCGGGGTGATCTGAAAGCCGGTGCTGGGCTTCCTTCCCTGAACAGGGCTCCATCCTGCATTCTGGCACCCCATCAAGTGTTAAGGAGCACAGGAGCCAAACCTAATGAAAACCCAGCCTCATTTTGCATAATCAGGCACTACCGAAATGATCCTTTCAGTGCTGCATGTTGCAAATTAACAATCTGACTTATATACAATAAAAACCCAAGTATTGTACCAAGCGATACTTCTTAGGTGCTGGATACACAGATGGAAATTCATTTAATGAACTACAAGTCCCCGAATGGATCCTAAACTTCTTGTAATTACGCTGGAAAAAAACCCCGGTAGAAACCCGAAAAAGCTTTTTGTACTCCTCCACCCCTGCGTCCTCCAAGTGTAAGGCGGCCTTGTAGGAAATGAGGATCTGCAGGAGAAGAGTTCCCTGGGGCCTGGCCAACAGTAGGCCTGGGCCGCAGGCAGGTTAGCGGACTCCACGCCCCCCACCCCCAGCGGCTGAAAATAGCATGATTTTCAAAGACTTTGGCGCGGAGCAAAATGTGACTCAAATGGCGTGAAGAGTGTCACCCACAACCCCCGTGTCAGCCCCTGAACAAGTCTGGCTGGCTGCCCGAAGGTTCGGGGCGATCTGGTCTCTGAAGCGCTGAGCTCCGAGGACCTGGCCATCCTAGGTAGGCGACGCAAACCTCGCCCTGGTAGTTTTCCTTGAAAGATGTTGTCCCAGCGAGGGGCGTGGGTGGCCCTCGGGGGTGCTCACTAGGCTGCAAGTTTAGCTGAGAGGGAAGGGGGACAGAGTGACGGAGCCAAGGACACTTGATCTTAACCAAAAGGCCGAGAAGCCATTGGAGCCAAGGGCAAACCCCCTGGTGAGCCCTCCCTGGCCTCCGGCCATCAGGGACTTGGTGCAGGGGCTGCGCAGGACGGGGCGCTGCTTCCGTGGTAGGGGGGCCAGGAGCGGATGTGGCACCCCCCCCAGGAGTGCCGCACTCGATGAGTATCAGAACCTGTTCCATATTTATTATGGGCAACAATTTGACTAACGGAGAATTTAGATTAATAACATTCAGGCCGGAGAAGTAATTTCCTTTGAGAAAGCGATTTACATGCACTCTGCTAGAAAGAGCCGTCACTGCTCTCCTGTCGTGTCGGCTCAAATAATGAAGTTGAAAATAACACGGGAGGTTAATAGGTCCAGCTTATCTCCTTAGAACTGAAAAGGAAGATTTACAGTGTGGAGGCTGTTTTGCATATTTCCACTGGGAATTGAAAGGTTTTCTCCCCAAACAAGATTTATGAGAACCTGTGGTTCATGGTATCTGCCCTGTTATTGCTCCTAAGTGAGGCAGTAAACCTCCTCATTTCGGTGGGTGCCCTCCGGCTCTAAAAAAGAGCGTCGCGCTGGCGGGGGCCCCGTGTGGGGACCCTGGTGCCGCCGCGGGGTTTACTCTGGACGCAGAGCCATCTGCCTTGGACTCCGGACGGCCGCATCATTTGTTTGCTGGGAAGTTTGAACATTTAAAAATGTATTTTGTCACCATTTGCTGGCCGGCCCCGGTCTTGAAGAAACAGGGGCACAGAGCTGCGTGGGGGCAGGAGAGTGCGGAGTCGGAGTGCAGTTGAACTTCTGGATTGCGCGTGGGCAGGAAGTGAAGGCCCTCGCTCCGAGTGGGCTTCCCAACCCGCCGTCCCACCCTGCCTCTTCGGGTGGCATCTCATTGGCCACCTCCTTCTTCAGGGAGGGCTGGGAGGGGCCATATCTTACCCAGTGCTTTCCAGCCTCTGGAAACCAGCCATGCTGGGGAGAAGGGGGTGGGCACAGATGCTTGGTGCGTTTATTTTGAATCCTTCTTATTTCCTGTTAAATGCATCAGAATGGTAAAATTCCCCTTACGGGCTGGTTACACTGTTCCCCACAGTTGTTTTGCTTTTACTCCCAGAGTTGCGTTATGAAACATTTCAAACAAAAACACACGTTGAAAGAATTGTACTAACATCCTTGTTTCTGGCCTCGGACATTCTGCCACGTTTGCGTGACCGCATATCTGTTCGTGTGCGTGTTCATCGGCCATCTTGGTTTTGGTGACTTTCATAGCAAATCGCGGAAAAGAGTGTGTCACTTTAAATAGAGCAGAATGCATATTGTGAACTGTTTATTTACTTTTTAAGGGAAAATTTATATATAGTGAAACGCACAATTTTGAGTACCATGTAGTAAGTTTTGACAAATGCATATACCCATGTAATCCAAATTCCTATTAAAATGCAGACATTTTTTTAATAAAAAGTTTTTCTTTAATGTTTATTTAATGTTGAGAGAGAAGGAGAGACAGAGCACAAGCAGGGGAGGGGCAGAGAGAGAAGGAGACACAGAATCCGAAGCCGGCTCCGGGCTCTGAGCTGTCAGCACAGAGACTGACACGGGGCTTGAACCCACGAACTGTGAGATCATGACCTGAGCCAGAGTCAGATGCTTAACCGACTGAGCCATCGACGGCCCCTAAGATATGGACATTTAAATCACCCTGGAAGGTTCCTTTTTGCCTCCTCCTAGCCACCACACACCTCTTGCTGACCACCACTGTTGGGATTTTTCTCACCATACATTAGTTCTGCCGGCTCTACAGTAACTGCACATAAATGAATTCCTACATAACGTGTACTCTTTTGGGTAAGGCTTCCTTCACTTGGCATGTTTTTGAGATTCATCTGTTGTTACAAGTATCAGTAGTTTTTTTTTTTCTTTTTCCTTTCTATTGATGAGTAGTGTTCTATTGTATGAATGTACCAGAGTTTGTTTATCCATTTGCTAATGGACATCTGGTGTGTTTCCAGTTTTTGGCTGTTATGAATAAAATTCCTGTGAATATTTTGTACAAGTCTTTTTTGGGGATGTGTGTTTTTATATCTCTGGAATAAATGCCTAGGAGAGAATTGTTGGGTGCTATTTTTGTCTTTTAAGGGAAACCGACAGATTTTTTTCCTAAAGCGATCGCACTGTTTCACATCCCTGCCAACAGTGTGTGATGATTCCAGTTACTTCACATACTCACCAACATTTAACGTTGTCAGTCTTTCTAATTTTAGCCACTCCAGTGGGTGTGTAGTAGAGCTCCCTGTGGTTTTAATTTACATTTCCCTGATGACTAATGGTATTTTTCATGTGCTTATTGGCCATTCATGTATCTTCCTTGATGAAATGTCTGTTCCAGTCTTTTTCCCATTAAAAGATTTGGATTTCCTTTTTTTTTTTTTTTTTTTAATTGGTTTGTAGAAGTTCTTTGTATAGTCTGGATACAAATTCTTTCTCAGCTGTATGTTTTGAAAATATTTCCCCCTAGTTTGTGACCTGATGATTCACTTTTATGAAGGCATCTTTTGGGAGCAGAAGTTTTAAATTTTGCTGAAGTTTAATTTATCACCCCTCCCCCCCTTTTACGGCTAGTGCTGTCCCCTCGAAGAAACCTTTGCTCATTACTACCTTGTTGTGAAGATATTCTTCTGTTTCCTTCTGGAAGCTGTTTTACAATTTTAGCTTTTAAATGGTCTACTTTCCACATTAAATTAATTTTGTGTGTGGTGGAAGCCGGGAGACAGTGCTTCTGAATTTCTACATTGATGTCCGGTCATGTGAGCACCGCTGTTGCAAAGGCTTTCCTTCCCTCATCGGATTGCTTTGGTACCTTTGCCCCATATTATTGACTCCGTAAGAGCGGCCTCATCCGTCTCTGCGCCGGCGCCCCACTGTGTTGAGGGCTGTAGCTTTGTGGTGAAGCCTAAACACTGTATTCTTTTTCACGGTAGCTTTGACTCTCCTGTTTTCTTTGCATTTTCCATTTAAGCTGTAGAATCAGCTGGTCAATCTCTACAAGAAAACTCTGCAGGTATTTTCCGTGGGTAGTGTTAAAGATATAGGTCAATTTGGAGACAATTGCCATCTTTAAAATATTGACTCTTCCAATCTACAAAAATGGAATATCTCTTCATTTAGGTCTTCCCTAATTTTCCCTCAGCAATGTTTTATAGTTTTTAGTTGAGAGGTTTTGCACATCATTTGTTAAATTTGTTCCTAGGTATTTTATGTTTTATGGACACTATTGTTAAAATCTTCAATTTAGGTAACAGATTTTCTTTTCCTTTCTTTCTTTCTTTCTTTCTTTCTTTCTTTCTTTCTTTCTTTCAGTTTTGCTTCTTATTTTTAAAGTCCTGTTGTTGAGCATATTCATATTATTATTTATTATTATTATTATTATTATTATTATTGTATTTTAGAGACAGAGAGTGTGTGAGTAGGGAGGGGCAGAGCGGGAGAGAGAGAGAGAGAGGGAGAGAATCTTAAATAGATTCCATGCTCAGTGCAGAGACTGACTTGGGGCTCAATTCCATGACCCTGGGATCGTGACCTGAGCCAAAAACCAAGAGTTGGAAGTTCCACTGGCTGATCCACCCAAGCTCCTGGCGCATATTCATATTTCTGATTGTAATGTCTCCCAGACTAATTACCCCACTCATCCTTATGGAATGTTCCAGTTTTGGTAACACTCTTTATCTTGAAGACTATTTTATATGCCCACTTCTGCTTTTTTCTGCTGATAGTTTACATGATATTTCTTTTCTCATGTATTATGCTCTTTGACTTTAAATTTAAAGTATGCTTCATGGAGACAACGTATACAACTGCCTTATAAACAGGTCTTGGTTTTTTAATCTATTCTGACACCATCTGCTTTTTAATTGGAGTCTTTAGTCTATTTACATTTAATGTAATTGTGGATATGGTTGGATTTAGGTCTACCATGTTGATATTTGATTTCTATTTTTTCATTTTTTTTATTGCTCTTTGGGTTAATTAAGTATTTTAAAAGAATTTCATTTTAATTTCCCTATTGGCTTTTTAGCTTTGCTCTTTGCATGTTTTGGTGGCTGTACTAGGGGATGTAACATATATCCTGAATTTCTTGTAGTCTACTTATAGTTAGTATTTGTACCACTTCATGTGAATTAGAAGAACCTTGCAGCTATGTGCCTCCATTTCTTCATGCTGCACTTGTTATATGCCTTGTATCTGCATATGCTGCAAACCCCTATAATGCTCGTTTTTAAAATTTTTTTACATGTTACTTAGAAAAATGTGATATCTTTTATAGTCATCCACATTTCTGAGGCTCTTCATTCCTTTCTGAAATCAAAGTTCCCATTTGTATCACTTCCCTGCAGCGTCAAGAATTTAATTTAACTTTTTTTCATAGGGAATACTTTCTTCAGGTGAAATTTTTTATATTTTATTTTATGTTTTTAGAGTGAGAGAGAGCCTAAGTGGGGAATGAGGAAGAGAGAGACAGAGAGAGAGGGAGGGAGAATCATAAGCAGGCTCCACACTCTGTGGAATCCCATGCAGGGCTCGAATTCTATGACCCTGGGATCATGACCTGAGCCGTACTCAAGAGTAGGACACTCAACCCAAATGAGCCACCCAGACACCCCGTATTTTATTTTTCTCAATATGTCTTTATTTGGCTTCATTATTGGTGGATCTTTCCATTGTGTATAGAATTCTTGGTCGACAGTTTTTCTTTTTAGCACATTAAACTTGGTGTTGTCTCTTCTGGTCAGTTGTTTTGAGAAGAAGTTATTCAATATTTATTTATTTATCTCCTTTATATGGTGTGTTGTTTGTATCTGGCTGCCTTCAGGACTTTCTCAGTCTTTGGTGTTACTCACTTTGACCACGATGTGCCTCGGTGTTTTTGATGATGTTTTGTTTATTTTGTTTGGCATTTGCCGAGCTTCTTGAATCTGAAAATCTATGTCTTTCAACATGTTTGGGAAAATGTTGTCCATTATTTCTTCAAATAGTTTTTCTGCTCTATTTTTAGTCTCTTCTTCTGGGACTCCAATTATATGTATATTTGACCTGGCATTATTTTCCCACTGTTTGAACACATTTTGGTTTTTCGGATAGAACAGAATTATCACCCTCAGCAGGACTGACGTTTTGGGCCAGATCATTATTTGTTGCACGTGGGAAGCGTTTCCTGTGCACGTAGGACATTTAGCAGCAGCCCTCGCCTTCCCACTAGATGCCAGTAGCACAGCCTCCCATTCGTGACACCCGAAAGGGTCTCCAGACATCCCTAAGTGTCCCTTGGGGGATGAAATCACCTCCAGTTGAAAATTAGTGAGATAAGTCAGCAGAGATTATCCAGTCTTCAGGTTCACAAACTCTTTTTTCTCTTATCTCCAATTTAGTGAATGCATTTTGATATTTTCTTTTTCTGTTATAGAAATTTCATTTGGCTCTTTTTCTGTTGTTTTTACCTGTCTACTGAGATGGCCCATTTGTTTATTCATTACAAAGGTATTTTTCATATGTTTCCTCACTTGAGCACAGCTATAGTCGCCCCTTTAGAATCTCTGTCTTCCAACTTCAACAGTGTCTTAAAATGGAGGTCTTACTATTTTCAGGTATGGTGAGGCCAACAGGTTGGAAAATTATAGCCATTGAAAATGTCATTTGTCATTAAAAAAAAGTGGGGGGGACACCTGGGTGGCTCAGTCGGTTAAGCGTCCGACTTCGGCTCAGGTCATGATCTCACAGTTCGTGGGTTTGAGCCCCGTGTCAGGCTCGGTGCTGACAGCTCAGAGCCTGGAGCCTGCTTCCCATTCTGTGTCTCCCTCTCTCTCTCAAAAATAAATAAAAACATTAAAAAAAGAAAAAGAAAATGTAATTTGTTACTCTTAGTTTTCAGGAAGAAGGGGTACAGCATGTCAGAGTGGGCCAAAGAGGGAGGCACAGGGCTGTTTGGGAGGCAGAATGAAGGCAGGGAAAATGTGGACAAGAGCCTTTACTGTTTTTTTTTTTTTAAATTTTTAATGTTTTTATTTATTTTTGAAAGAGGGAGAGAGAGCATGGGCAGGGGAGGGTCAGAGAGAGAGAGGGAGACATAGAATCCGAACACAAGCTCCAGCCTAGCTATCAGCACAAAGCCCGACGCAGGGCTTGAACCCACGAACTGTGAGATCATGACCTGAGCCAAAGTCGGACGCTTAACTGACTGAGCCACCCAGGTGCCCCAACTGTGGTTTTTAGGGAAGGACAAGGCAAGGGAGGGTAAGCAGGGATAGGATTGGCTACTTTGAATAATTTCAGTGGGCTCTAGGCTGTCCCCAGGTGTCCGGTAGCTGGCCTTGGGGTGATTGGGGCGTGGGATCATGCTTGTGAGAGCCCAACAGAAGAGCTGATTGGGGTGTGGGCTTCAGGCTGCTTGGTTTGCATATGGAAGACGCACTCCTTGTCAAAGTTGTCTGCGTCTAGGAATGAGGTAGCGAGGCGCAGTTCCTTCCAGTGTCCCAGGCCCCAAGATGTCAAAGCATCAGAATAAAAAGGCTTGCTTTTTCTTTATCCTACATTTGTGGCATCCGAGAGTTAGTCCACACTGATTGCCATTTCTCTTGAGTCTGCGCCCCATTTTCCCGCTCATCTATTTTGTAACTGGGGACTGTATTCTGGGTCTTGTGGGTAATATGTTGCCCGGATTGGGGATTCTGTTATGTTTTTCTAAACAAGGTTGAGCCTTTGTTTTAGCACACATTGCTGAATTCAAACTCCGCGCTGTCTCTGTTGCGTTGGGGCAGCAGAGATCTCTGTCCAGGTCTTACAGTGTTAGCGGGCTGCTGAGAGTCAGCTCCATGCATGTGACATTCAGGGATCCGCCAGATTTGGGCAGAATTTATACCCGGAATTTGGAACGCTTGCTTTGTAGTTCTCTCCTTTCTGGGATTTCCTCCTTCATTTTCTAGCTCCCGTGGTCACCCGGCTCTGCCCTCTGATTCTACAACCATCTGGACTGCAGGTTGCTCTCTGAATGTTAGCTGCTCCAGGACAGTGGTCTGCCTCAGGCAAAAAGCTGTGAAAAATAGAAATGCTTAGAAACTCACTCAGTGTCACCATCTTCTCCCAGGAGCCCAAACTTCGCCACTTCCTGCCTGCTTTTGGTCTCTGTCTGGTGTCTTCAGATTAAAAAAAATATAGAGTGGGGCCCCTGGATGGCTCAGTCAGTGGAGTGTCCGACTTCGACTCAGGTCATGATCTCGTGGTTCGTGGGTTCAAGACCCGTGTCAGGCTCTGTGCTGACAGCTTGGAACCTGGAGCCTGCTTCAGATTCTGTATCTCCCTCTCTCTCTGACCCTTCCCTGCTCACCCTGTCTCTCTCTGTCTCTGAAAAATAAATAAAAAACATAAATTTTTCTTTAAATATAGAGTTTTTAAATGTGGAAGGTGATGCAACATGAGCCCCTCCACCATTACTGGAAGTAGAATTCCTTGTATCCCATAAAATCTGACGTCTGGTGATTTTACCAGCTGTTCCAAGTGTTTTAAATTTCCCCTATGATTTTTCCTTTAACAAGCAGGAGTAGAATATTTTTTTACTTCCCAGGTATTTGGATTTGCAATAAATCCTTTTATTAATATTTAAATATTTTATTATGTTATGATCTCAAACATAATATGTATGATATTGATTCTTTGGCCTTTCCTGAATCTTCCTTTTCAGGCTGGTGCATGTTTTAATTTTGGGGAAGGATTTTCGTGTGCTCAGAAGGGCTGTGTATTCCCTGCTGGCGGAGTTCTCCATATATTTATTAGTTCAACTTTAATAAATCTCTTTATTTTTGTATTTTGCTCTTCGTGCGTCTGGGCCATCAATTTCTGAGAGGGGTGTGCTCAAGTCACCAACCAAATCCCTCGCTTTATTTATTTCCTTTTGTAGCTCTGGTAGTCGTTACTCTGCGGTTTTTTTGAGGCCACATTTTTAGGTGTGTATCTTTTCATGATCATTATATCATCTTGAGTTAGTGTTCCTTCCAGAAGCAGCGACTCTTCCTCTCTCTCTCTCTGTCTCTCTCTCTCTCTGTCTCTCTCTCTCTCTGTCCTTCGGCACTCTGTGTGTGCTTTCAGAGTGAGGCGTTTACGTCTCTCTTTAATTTGGGGAGGTTCTTGGCTCTTATTTCTTCATTAGCTCCCCGTCCATTCATGTCTTTGCTCTCCTGGGGCTCCTAGAATCTGGGCGTCTGCAGGTCAGCTTCCGTCCTCCACGTTCCCTATCACTTACCTACTTAAATATTTCCCAGGGCGCCTGGGTGGCTTGGTCGGTTGAACACCCAACTCTTGATTTTGGCTCAGGTCATGATCCCAGGGTCATGGAATTGAGCCCTGAGTCGGCCTCTGTGCTGACAGCTCGGAGCCTAGTTGGGATTCTCTCTCTCTCTGCCCCTCTCTCCTGCTCTCTCTCTGTATCTCAAGTAATAATAATAAAACTGGAGAGCTGTCTTTATATATAAAAAAAAAATTCCCATCTTTTTATCCTTTTTTGGTGCTTTCCAGGAAAGTTTCCTGATGTGATCTTCCAGGACACCAAATTATTCTTTAGCTATTTGTTGAATGTTTTATTTTAGATCTTTTATTTTTATTTTTTTTAATGTTTTTATTTATTTTTGAGAGAGAGAGAGAGAGACAGCGTGAGCAGGGGAGGGTCAGAGAGAGAGGGAGACACAGAATCTGAAGCAGGCTCCAGGCTCTGAGCTAGCTGTCAGCACAGAGCCTGACGTGGGGCTCGAACCCACGAACCATAAGATCATGACCTGAGCCCAAGTTGGATGCTTAACCGACTGAGCCACCCAGGCACCCCGTATGTTTTATTTTAGGAATAAAATATGGTAAGTCTGGAACTTTGACCACTTTCATCCCCTCATCTGAGTCCAGAGTTAGGGGCGGGGCTCTGAGTACTCTTGGCTCCGCCCCCAGCTCACAGTGCCCTGGCCACCACTCTCCACCCTTTGTCATCTGTCTTCATGAGGAGCCTGGACTCCCAGGGCCCCTTCCTAGGGTCCTCACCATTTTGCCTGGAAGCCACTCCCCCCCTCTTCCCCTATCACCACGTACTATAAACTGCATTTTATTTCTTTGTCTAATTTTCCGTCTCTCCTGCCAGAACGTAAGGGCCAGGAAGGTAGTGCCTTCTGTGTGTTTTTGCGCCCGTATTTCCCAGCATCCAGCGCAGTGTCTGGCATGTAGTAGATGTTCAGGAAACATCTGCTAAGCGAACCGATGATTACACGGTGTTCTTACTTCCCCTATTATTATCATCATCATTATTTTGTAAGCGCTCCCTATTACTGGACGTCTTCTTTGTTCCAGAAACTGTGCTAGGATCTTTACATTCATGCTATTATTTAAATTCATTTATTTTGGTATGTTTTTATGGTGGTGAAATATACTTAATATAAAAGTTATTATTTTAACCCTTTAGAAGTGGACAGTTCGGTGGCGTTAAATACTTTCAGGTTCCTGTGCAGCGTCACTGCCATCCATCTCCAGACCTTTTTCATCTTCCCAAGCAGAAACTCTGTCCCCATTAAACTAAAGTTTTATGCGTTTCATACCCAGTGTTTCCAGTTGGTTCTTCTTTATAACTGTCTGTTCCTTCTTTATATTCCCAATTATCTTCTCTTATCTCCTCAAAGATATTTATTTGCTTAGTTTGGATTCTTGGAGTGTTTTGTCTATTAATCCGGCTTTATGGACAGGTGCAGGGTGGCTGCCGTCTTTCTCCTGAGTGGCTGTTCTCCTGAGAGGTCTTGCTATTTTTCCCTGGGAGCCACAGCAGTCTTGACACCTGGGAGAAAGGTCATGCCCAGACCCACACTTGGGCTTTTCCTGGGGTTGTTTTGGAGAATGGGCAGGGGCAGGGGTGCTCCACAGGGTGAAGAAGAAGTCTGGGCTTCATCATCCCCTGATGTCAGGCACCCCTGGTCTCCCCCCTGGCCAGCCTGTCTCTGACAGCTCTTTTCCAAGAGCGGTTAGCCTTTGCTGCAACCCCTTTGCCTATGGGGTGGAGTGTTTGGGGGCCGCCCCGGACTGGTACCTGTTGTCACAGACTTCCCACCTTCTACGGGTCCTGCCATCACAGCTGGTACTGGGTGAGGGGCCCGGGGCTTCTGCTTCTTGGAGGTTCCGGCTCTAATGACAGGGTGGGAGAGGACCATCCAGGGCATGATGGAGGAGAGGCGAGGGCCCCTGGAAGGTTCGCTCGCAGCCCTGCTCATCGTGGGCTGCCCAGTCCTGTGGGTCCCTGCACGAGGCTCCCCGTCTTTCTTTTCCTAGGAGCTTCTCAGTGTCTGCCTCGTGCTTGGGGACGTCCCCAAAGCCCGGAGAGCTGGCACCCGTGTCTCCTCCCCTCTTGCAAACTTCCTGTCTCTGCAGGTGCTCTGCTCTGAGGGTCGCTGGGCAGGGGAGTTGGCTTCAAGGGGCTGTGCCCGGGGGCAGTGGCAGAGGAGGGACAGCGACACCTTGAGGGGCATGTTTTGCAGGGAGGGACCCAAAGCAGGCCAGGGTTGTGGGGTCGCAGTCCTACTGGGAGCAGAGGGCTGGGAAGGGGCCTGGAGGCCCTTTCCTTGGGGCCTCTGCCCCTGGGACTTGAGGCTCTGGGTTATGTCACTCCTCTTGGCCGTGACCTTGGGTGAGTCTGACCTGTTAACTACATGGGTTTACTTTCAAATTCATCTCTTCTCTTTCTCACTTTTATCTGTTAACCTCCCCCATTCCTGTTCCTTCTTTTGCCTAGTGGGCTGCCGAAGGCCCTGGATCTCTCTGGCATTGTAAAGTGACGAGGCTTGTTTCAGAAAGAGAGTGTGTGGGAAGCCACAGACATGTGTTTATAGAATTCTAGTGTCTTTGGGCAGGAAGGGACTTTGGAAGGGACAGGTCTCATTGATTTCAGATGATCTTATATTTGACTCAGTAACGACCCATTTAAGGGACCAGATCCCATACCCATGGAAACCACCCCCCCAACTTTCTTCTAGCTGCACACATAAATATTTAGTTATTTGTTGTTACATTTGTAGTTTTTAAAAAAATTTTTTAATGTTCATTTATATTTGAGAGAGAGAGAGAGCTGGGGAGGGGCAGAGACAAAGAAGGACAGAGGGTCTGAAGCCAGCTCCGCACTGACAGCTGAGAGCCCAACACAGGGCTGGGACTCTTGAACTGCAAGATCGTGACCTGAGCCGAAGTCGGATGCTTGACCGACTGAGCCACCCAGGTGCCCCAGTTTCTTTAAGGTTTAAGGATCTGACTATTGGAGGAGTCGTGTAGGCAAAGACTTGACTGGGAGTTCTTAGTTATGAAAGCCCGTGTCTCTGCGGCACTGCCCGCCCGCCCTAATCGCGGACTCTCAAGAACGGGATTTTGTCTTTTGTTCGCTGCCGTCTCCCCCAGCTCCTGGGACAGTGCTCTCGGTACGTATTTGCTGAATGAATAGATGACCTCATTAGTAACCCTACTCTGGACCCCTCCTCTTCTCCCCAACCTGAGCTTGAACACAGTCGAGGCTGGTGAGCTCACCCCCTGGCACAGTGACCTGGCTGCACTTCTCAGCGGGATGAGTAGTTGGGAAGTTCTTGTGTCTGTTGAGCTTAGATTATCCCCCCGAATGTACCTTATTCCCGCTTCTGTCCTCTGGAACCACGGAGACCACAGGCCTTCCTCTTGTCCACGACAGCCCCTCTGCTGCTGACGACCATCATGGTGGGCACCCCGGGTGCCTCTATAAGTGTTCCCTGCTCCTTCCATCTTCTTTGTAGGGCTTGACATCAATGCTCTTCTCCGTCTTAATTATCGTCCCCTGAACGAGATCTTGTTTTCACAACTGCTTGTGAATGCGGAGGCCAATGCAGCCCTAAACCCCGAGCCTAGCGGCCGGTCAGGACAGAGAAGCAGGCTGCTGCCTTCCTTGCAAGAGTGCAGCCATATTACTACCTTTCAAGTTTGCTCAACTAAAACCCTCTTCCAACGGCCTCTCTCCCCCGTTCTGGACTCTAGCTTTGACCTAAGTGCAGGCTCAAGCCCTCAGCAAGGCAGGGGATAGAAAGGAGCTGGGCTGGGACTCGGGGGACCCACCCACACTTCGGACTGGTGATCCAGTGGTCACGATCCAGTGACACAGCCCAGTGTGGAAGTGCCATAAAAACCGTAAAGATGTCAAAGGTGCCCGTTATCGCGCTGTAGCTGGCTCATTCTGTTGAAAATCCCTGGAAGTCTGTTCGAACTGTGCTTGGCCCTCCAGACTATCGGTACCGTCTCTACATTGTTATTCATGGGATGTCCTAGGACCTTCCTAAGACTTTCTTGGAGCCACTGATAGAAATGTTGCACATGATAGGGCTGAGGGCAAACCCCACCACACACCCCTGGAGGCCTCCCCCCGGGGAACCAGGATCTACTATTCTAGATTCTGCAAGTTTGGTTATTCAGTCAGGGATGAGTCTGCCCACATGGATCTAGCCTGTGTGGCTTCGTTGTTAAGGATAATATGAGGGACTTTGCTGGTGGCCTTGCTGAAATCCAGGGACACTGAGGCATGCGGAACTCCAGTCCTGTCTCCAAGGGGCTGAGCCGGCTCCCAGTGCTCCCAGCTGCTTTCTGAGTGCTCCCAGGACCTTCAGTCCCTAGCATTTGGTCACAGCGCACACATGTCATAGCAACGTCTGGAAGGCACGTGATGAAAACCCTGGTAAATTGCCTGGGATCTGCCTACCTCAGTGCTTCTCGACCTCAGCGCGGTCGGCATTTGGGGCCGGAGAATCCTTTGCTGTTGGCGGGGGAATGTCCTGTACACAGTAGGATTTCAGCAGCATCCCTGATCTCTCTCCACTGGACGACAGCAGCGCTCCCCTTCAGCTGTGACAGTCAAAAACTGTTTCTAGACATTGCCAAATGCTCCAGACTTTGGGGAGTGCTCTGGTCAAAAACCATTAGTCTAACTAAAGGAGAGAAGGGAAGAAATATGTAGAACAGTGAGACCACCACCACCCCATTTTCTGAACTTAGCTTCACAATGTGTTTGCTGTTCTATGTGTATTTTGCAAAGATTTGTACTAAGATGAGTTCACATGCTTCGATTTTACTGTCAGCATAGGGTAATGTGGTCTGGGAGCGCGTTTGGTGCCAGGGTGCGAGCAAGGGCCGGGGGAAACCAAGTTGGGATTAATGTCTGGAGCTTCGATCGCTGGTAAGGGCTGGTCCACGACAGAGCACGTGGAACTAGACAGGCGTCTTGGGGAAGACGTTGTCGGACCCCCAGATCCGGTCCACGTGTGCCTGGACCAGAGGTGCCATGCGGCTTTCCGACCGTGGTTGGGGGCACAGCAAAACCAAATAGAGGGGGGTTTCTAAGTTTCTTTCGTATTGAGTACTCACTCATGCAGGTAGCTTGGCGGTCAGGCGAGGCCACACGGTACTTTGCCCAGAAGCTGTTGTTCCCGTTAGAAAGGATCATCATTTTCAGGCGACAGTCAGAGCAAACCCACGTAACCACAGGTGGAGGAGGAGAGTGACGGCGAACCTCCAGCTTTACCGAAGTGCCCGGCTTATGCCCTGGGAGGTAATAGCAGCTGAGAGAGGTGAGTCAAAGCCTGTCATTGCCTGTCAAACAAGAGATTATTCATCACTATTATTTTTATTTTGGACATGACCTCCCCGAAGGGGCCAGGCTGTGCTCTGCCTCTCCATGAGCTGCTCCCACTTTAAAACGGGAGCTCTTTTGTGATGATCGGAGCACAGGAACACATCCGGTTACAGAAAACGATTTCCCTCGCTTTTCCTGAAATAAAAAATAGCCCAACATGCTTAGGAAATGGGAATTATGGCGGACACTACATTATTTTCTAGATGGATCACCTTATAAACTAAAGCCCCGTCATCCAGTTAATGGTGAAAAATTGTCTATTTGAAGAGAGAATAATTGCCAAAGGGCAGAGAGGCCGAGTTGTTTTCTTCGACGAGAGGGTCTGGCATCAATTGTGTTTGGACTTCTGTGTGAGGCAGCTGGGACCTTGGCTGGAGGGCGCGGTGGGGACTCCGGAACTGGGTTGTGGGGGAGAGGCAGCCGCCTTGCACGCACTTCTGGAATCAGACCTGAGGGCTTGGCCGGTCAGCCGGACAGAGCTCAGGTGGCCCCATCTTACTGCTAGGACATGCCCATGATCCCACGGAGCCTTCCGAGATGTTATTTGTGGGGCGCCTGGGGGGCTCAGTCGGTTAAGCGTCTGACTCTAGATTCGGCTCAGGCCACGCTCTCACGGTTCATGAGTTTGAGCCCTGCGTCGGGCTCTGTGCTGATGGCGTGGAGCCTGCTTGGGATTCTGTCTCTGCTCCTGCTCCTCTCCTGCTCACTCTCTATCTCTCTCTCTAAGTTAAAAGAGACTAAAAAAAAAGAAATGTTATTTGTTTGCTTTAAAAAAAATTTTGGGGGGCTCAGTCAGTTATGTGTCCGACTTTAGCTCAGGTCATGATCTCACAGTTTGTGGGTTCGAGCCCCGCATTGGGCTCTGTGTTGACAGCTCAGAGCCTGGAGCTGCTTCGGATTCTATTTCCCTCTTTCTCTGTCCCTCCCCTGCTAGGTTTCTCTGTCTTTCTCTCTCTCAAGAATAAATAAACATTAAAAAAAATTTAAAAAAATTTAAGTCTTTCTATTGTGATGTTAAGCGCATATACAAAAAAGTGACCTAAACAAAACTGCAGGTGAGTGAAAGTGTGAAAACCAACATGCCGGTGCCCCAGAAGCCCACCCACCCCCCCCACCCGCAAAGACGGCCACTACCCTGACTTCCAGCACTGTAATCCAGCTGTGCCTGTTTTTTCAGTGTTTGAGTTTGAGAAATTTAAACCTATATAGAAATTGCAGGAGGAGTCATGGTCCCCTGTCCACCCTTCACCTACATGAGCCAATTGTAACCCTGTGCCACGTCTTACCACAGTGGTCACCATCACACCATTTGGACATTTGCACCATTGGACCTTCCCTTGCCTGAGAAGCTGTTAGATGCCAACCTCAGAGCCAGGCTTTGAGGTCATAGACTGGTTCATATTCAGGCTAGTTTTCCAGATTACTCCATCACAGGTACTGTATTTGTCAAAACTCGACCCATGCGAAGTGCCATTCGAAAGCTCCTGGCAAAAGGAAGAGGGTGGGGGCTCTTTGGAGCCTCTGGCGGGGGGCCAGGTTCAGTTATCTGGGAAAAAATGACTAAACAGCCCATCAATGAGTTAATTCGTTAAACACTCCCTCTCTTTCTCTTTCTCCTTTCTTCTCCCTTTGAACAAGTATTTTCTGAGCGCTGTGAGCATCTGCGCCAGGTGTTGGGATGCACTGATTGGCCAATGGGTCTCTGGTCTTTGCCTTCCCGGACCGTATCCGCTGCGTGGGAGGGAAGCCCGATCAGTATAGAGATCATGATAAAAAGTGGAGTTTGGAGGGACAGGATAGAGGGGAGGGCGCTAGCCCGGTCTCTTTCTGCAGGCAGGGACCTCCAAACAGAAGGAGGAGACCCTGGTGTGGACTGAATCGGGTCCCCCCGTTCACATGTTGAAGCCCTAACTGCCAGTGCATTCGGGGGCGGGGCCCTTGGGGGGTGACCAGTTGGTGGGGTCCTGAGGACGGAGTCCGCACGACGAGGACCCCTCAGAAGGGTAAGAAGCTGAGTTCCTACCACGTGAGGGCACAGCGAGAAGGCAGCTGTCTGCAACCTGCCGGGCCCTGAGCTTGAATTTTCCAGTCTCCGGAGCCATGAGCAGTTCCTCTTGTTTGAGCCACTCAGTCTGTGGTGTGTGTGACAGCAGCCCGAGCAGTCTGAGCCTGACGGCATCGTGCGGCAAAGAACAGGGGAAAGATGTTTCCAGCGAGGGCTACCGTGAGTCCTGTGTACACGGAGTCCCGTGAACCCACCCGGGGTGGGTTCAGCACACGATCGGTCACAGAACCCATTCACCGGGGCCTGGAGGGGCTCATCCTGGTGAGAGGTAGACGGTGCGGGACAGACGAGGCAGGGGTGTGATGCAGAGCTCAGGGGGAGCGAGGGACTGGAGGAAGAGCGGTCGGTTGGCCAGCAGCATTTGGAGGGATGGGGGGTGGGGGGTCACGCCAGTGCCGCACTCGGGGCTTTGCTAGACTTGGAGAAGGACTGGCGGCTGCCTCCTGCCCCGGCCGAGGTACTTGGGCTTGGAACTGCCCCAGATTTAAATCGGGTTTTGCCTCGGGCGATGGGATAGCCTCTGATTCCCCTAACTCTGTTCTTAGAGTCTTGCTTGGTGAGATCTGGGGAGCAGAGAGATTGTTAAGAACAGGGTTTACTTTTTCTGGTTATAGGCTAACATATGCTTATTCCAGAAAAGTCCAAAAGTTGCAGGAAAGCAGAAAGGAGAAAGAAAATAAATGATGGTATTTTATCAGAGTGTAGTCCTGGTTTTAGAAATCCTGTTGAATGGAAGGCGGCAGGCTTCATTACTTTTATTGTTTATCTGGTGAACGAAACAACAGAACCCTTTACACCTTGCAGAATTATCCTGAGGCCCAGGCACGGAAAATTAGGTTAGTACATAGAAGGCAAATGATGAGCTAGAAGCTCACGCATCCCTAAGGCAGGCTTGGGGACCTCGTTGAGGGGGATGAGATGGCGGTGACCTTCTCCAAAGCGCTGAGCTGGAGGACGCATCCCTTGCTGGGCAGTGGCCGTGACTGAGCTCCCATCGCCCGGCACGGAGGACTGCCTGCACCTGACCCGTCCAGGCTCACCTCCACATCTGGGCCTCAAGACCGCTCTTTCCTTCATCACCCGCACGCGCATTCTGGAATTTCTCATTTAACCTCTTCATGAAATCAAACACTGGAAATGCTGTGTAGTTTTTAGGTTGTTTTCTTTTTCCTGGCTGGAGGCCGTCTCCATTCACAGATGGTCCCCCACTTCTCATGGTTCCACTTTATGATGGTGTGGAAGTGGTACGCATTCAGTAGAAACTGTCCTTGGAGGTTTGACTTCTGACCTTGTCCCGGGCTGGCGATCCGCCTCGCGATCCTCTCCGTCAGGTTGCTGGGTGGCGGCCGCGGCTCGGGCTCACGGTCTCCAGGGCGAGCGGCCGATACGCCGGCAGCCACCGCTCGTCAGTTTCAAGTGTGTTCGTAAGTTACACGAGCGGGTCAACGCCGTTATAAAGTAGGCTCCGCGTTCGGTGATCTTGCCCGGCGGTAGGCCGATGTAAGTGTTCGGAGCTCGGTTGAGGGAGGCGAGGCTGAGCCCTGGTGTCCGTCCGCGAAGTTAGGTGTAGGAAATGCACTTTCAGCGCAGGGTACTTTCAACTTAGGATGGGCGTATTAGGATGAAACCCCGTTGTAAGTCAAAGAAGATCAGTACTTTGGTTTACACCCTGTTTGCTTCCAGGAAGGATTTGCGATGGCTTATAATGAAATTTGCTTTTCCAACAAGGCTGCCAGATAAAAGTAAAAAATAAAAAAAAACCCCTCATATACATAACATGATTATAATAGGCTTTACACATTTAGCGACAAGAGCCTGGTGGTCAGGGGCAGGACGGCAAGTGGCTGTTGGGGTGCACGAGTATTTGCTTGGAAGAAAAGACCAGCTCTGAGATGAGGGCCACTCTGTCGCTAAATCCTTCAAGGAGCTCATCACATAGGATCATACTCAGAGGTGGATTAGGAGAAGGGGCCATGTTGTCCCAGTGGCTTCGAGCCCCTGTACTTAGAGCAGTTAATGGGCTTAGACATGTGAGCGGGTCCACTCTTAATCCAATCTGAGGCCTAACAGAAGAGGACTCAGGAACGGGGGGTCTGACTCGAGGGCCCCTGCTAGGGATGCCAGGCTCCCAGGGGGCCCGTGGCTAGTGGCTGAGCTGGCGCAGCTTCCAGAAGTCTAGTTGGGGAGATGGAACATCACTCCTGGGTCCTTCCCTTGCCTCCTCTACGCCTGGCTATTCCCCCCCCCCCCCCCGCCCCGCCATAGGAAATAGTTGAAACCCCTTAGGACTCCTTTCACGGTCCTAAAGATCTGGTCTCAGTTTACCTTCCTGCATTTAGCTCCAGCCCACCTCCTCCCACCCCACCCTTTACCCCTTCCTTCCGGCCACCTGCTGCGCTGCTGCGTCCCAAATTCCTGCTGTCCCTGGATGCCTTCGACTCCCAGCATCCTGCCTCTGAGGGCTCGGACCCCACCTGCCTGCACTTCTCTGAGGTCACCTGCAGACCCTCCTTGCAGGGTTGCCAGCTCCGTGAAGGGAGAGAGACCAGGGGCTCGTTTCACAGGCTACGCACCCCCCAAGCCCTTTGCACATAATAAGTACTTCCTGCTTGTTGAGTCAGTGGACTTACAAAATACCTAGAGTTTGTGAGACCTGGACGTCAGTGTCCTGCATGGTCGCCGTACAGTCCTGAGTGCGGACGGGCCCCTGGAGCGGCCCAAGGCCGGCCTGGGTGAGCGCCTTCCTCCCCCGGGAGCAGGACCAGAGACACGTGCAGGGAAGACGTGAGCTCTGCCTCCGTCTTGGCGGTGGGATTCGGAACGCAGGGGCGATTGGGGGCTGACCTCCTGGTCAGCGCTGTCTGGGGCACTCTGCCGGGAAGAGGGGTGTGGAGAGGGAGCCAATGTCTTAAGGAACCTTCTGTCTGGGGCCTCCGATCTCCGGAGAGATGCTCCTGGAACCACACCTGGGGGTCCGAGTGGGGGTGAGTGACACAGAGGAACTGCGTGTGGCTAATGAGACAAGGCGGGGAACTCTGGGCGGCGGCCGTCAGCGGAGGGGTGGGTGGGCCCCGATGGCGGCAGGAGCGTGATGGGGCCGGAGGCAGACACGGCGCCTTGCACACGGCACGTGCTGCATCAAAGCGGCGTGGCTGGCTGGTTTCTTGTTTTCATCCACGTGAGCAGGCTGCCAGTGGGAGAATCCGGACAGGCCAGCCGTGAGTTTGGCTCTGTGTGGGGCAGGAGACACGCTGGTCTCAGCCGGAAGCTTCCTGGAGAAGGGAGGCCTTGAGTCTGGGCAGCTGGTGAGCCCCGGGGGCTGGGCCTCCAGCACCTTCTGCAGAGGACTCTGCCTGGGACACGGGGAGCACTTCTCACCCCATGTCTATGCCAGATCGGGAGGACTTTTACAAGTCGATAACTTCGTCTCGATTGTGATATTTCATAAGACACCGGGACCCCTCACAAGCGGCTCTAAACGAATCGGATTGGTAATAAATGCAAACTGTAAAATATTCATTGAAGATGATTATTTCATATTATGAGGTAGAATTAACTTTCTGCTCTCTTATGGTAGAATCCATAACTATCTGAGCTATTTAGTGAATGAAATATTTAACCGGATCTGTATGCTTTAAGTGACCTAAGGATAAATGTTATGGTTTTAGTGCTGGATAAAAAAACCAAGGGAAACAGATGCTTTCGGCCTCCCGCCAGGCTTCCTGGGTGAGGAGGCCTTGGGAGGCTCTGGCACCTTCTGCCCCTCCCTGTGGGTCAGCAGGGGCTCTCATCCGCTGGTCCTTGGCAAGAGAGCCCAGGGACGTGTCCCCTTCTCGAGTTTCTGCCTTTTCCCCAGTGGCGGCAGCTCACGGGTGGCAGAGGAGGGAGGAAGCCGGAAGGCTGTTTTTAGCTGTGTGACCTTCTTGAGCTCACGTTCCTGACCTGGTCTTAGCGTCCCCATCCACAGTGTGGCCGTGGGAGGTCCCTGGCTACGGTCTAGCCTGTGGAGTACAGCACCGGAGGGGCGGCCCTTGGAATTCTCTGCCCCAGGATAGGGTCACAGGGGCTGTTCCCGTGGAATTCAGAGCTGCCTGGACTCTCTGGGTGGTTCTGTTTTCCTGGCTTTTTCTGGGCTGGCTTCGCTCTTTCCCCTTCCCCCTCTTTCCCCCTTTTCTTCCTTCCTCCTGCCCAATCCCATTCTGTCCCAGCCCCGCACCCAGCCCAAGGGTGGGGGCTTGGCCAGGACTGGCTGAGGGAACACTCCTGTGTCCCTTCCTTACTCCTGACCCCTCAGAGCCCGGCAGCTCTGGGATAGAGCCAGGGCTGGTGTCCCCAGGGCCTGGTGGGAGGGAGCTGTGGGGGGACCTGGCACTGGCCATGAGGAGCAAGGGAGCTCCGTGGCCTCTCCGTGACCTCTCTGGGGCCTGCTCTGTCTGCAGGGATAGGCCAGAGCTTTGGTGGGTACATGTGCAGGGGAGGGGAGGTAGGGTCCGGGAGAGGGAGAGGGAGAAAGGAAATGAGAGAGGTAAGCTTGTGGGGTGATAAGCCGATCAGCCACCCTGCCCTTCCCTTTCTCTGGAGTCTGTGGGCTCCACCTTCTCTGGATTGACGGAGCAGGTTTGGGGGCCTTGCCCCTGGGGTTTGGATGTTCAGCCCTAGTTGTAGGGCCTGAAGTTAGCACTGGCCTCAGCCCTCTGTGCTCAGAGGGGCTCGGAGCCGGGGAGGGGTCTCTGTCTGCTTCTCAGCACCCTGTGGGCGGTACCAGACTCTTGGGTTCGTTCAGCCTCAGCGTTGGGGCCGGGAGGTGTGTGCTCTGGCTTGAGGGGCAGGGGTTAGGATGGCCGTCTTTCCCCGCCCGCTTCCCTCCTGTGTATGCAGGCAGGAAACTTGGGGTCCAAGTCCTCTTGGGGGCTCTTTGGTTCCAAGACCAGGGTGCAGCCCAGTAGCCTGAGGGAAGCCCCTGCCTGCCCCCCTCCGTGCTTCCGTGTCCCTGGCCGAGGGGCTCACTGACTGCTTCCCGCCTCTGCATTTCATTTTCTGTGCCATCCGCGTTGTCCGCGCTGCCGGGCACCTGTGCCCTGGATGGCGGTCCCTGGAGACGACTGGCTGCGGCCTCAGGAGGGGGCGAGCTGCATGATGTGGTTGAGGCCTGGGAACCGGCTCCTCCTGGACGCTGGGGGTGAGCCTGTGAGCTGCACCTGCCCCCACCCCGCACCGTGCTGCACGAAGCCGGGACCCCTGACCCAGGCCGAGCTCGCTCACCAGCTTGCCTCGAGGCCAAGATGGACGCCACCCATCAGCTACTGGGTGCGGAGTCTCCTGGCCACCTCTGAGTGATGGGGTCGTGGGTTTGGGTCTGCTTTTCACCCAGGGCTGCAGTTTAGGTGCTGGGTGAGCTCCGAGGCTTCTGCTTTCCGGTATAATCGTGAACCGCTGGCCTGCCCCCGGGAGGGCTTTCTGGATCTTGGGAAAGCTGAGGTGCAGGTAATGGGGGGGATGTGGCTGCAGAGGCTGCCAGGGAGTGTGCCCATCAGGGTCGGCGCCCAGAGCTCAGGCCTGGATGGTGCCTGAGCCCCACTTCTCTTGGCAGCCCCGGGCCCTGGGCTCAGGCGCCACCTCCTCCGGGAGCCTCCCCTGGACGCCCCCAGGCTGGGTGAGCCCTGAGGGAGCCAGGAGACGTTTGCCGGAAGCAGCTTGCCTGCCTCCTGGTTTGGTTAGCTGAGCCGTTTGACAAGTGCACCTTGGAGGGGGAAGGACCAAGTGCAGATCTCGACGCGCCTGCCTGCTGTTGTGCAGTGTGAGTCCCTGTGTCATCGTCTCTAAAACGGAGAGTGATGTTGGGCCCAAGAGTCCACGAGACAGTGCCTGGAAGGCTCGTAGAGTAGGACGTGGCCTGGCACGGATGCCCTCTGTGTGTCCCCGCCCCCACGCCCAGCAGCCCCCCTTCCTACCCCCTTCTGTGTGGTCAGAGCTGTTGCTAACAGCGCCTTGCACTTGACCTCCCAGTCCCCTTCTCTTCCATTTCAGCCAAACCCTCTGGGTGGAGTGAGCAGCGGGTGGAGCTCGGTGGCACCTACGCCCTGGTCAGTGGCCGGGCTTGGTCGTCATGTGACGTGTGGGTCCAGGTATAGGTGTCGTCAGACTCTGATCGTTGGGGCGAAACCTCTAACCCAAACACCCCAACACCTGTCCGTCGGGACAGCTGCGGGTTTGGCACCACTGTCGCTTGTGGGAGCCCCGTCCTGATTTCTGTCGTGGCCCCGGCGCTTAGAAGGAAGCCACCCCAGACTCTGGCTGGTCTCACTAACGGCCTGGCCGCCTTGTGATCCCTGTTCCAGTTTGGATCCGTTAGTTCCCACGAACTCTTCAGATGCTGCCGTTGCCTTCAGGGCAAGCTTCCAGAGTTCCCCTCCTGGCCTGCACACCCCTCACCGCCTTCCAGCACCATCTCGGACCCTTCCCCATTGCTCTCTGTAATGCAGATACCTGGGCCTTCCGTCAGGACTGTGCCCACGCCTGGCCCTTCCCATCACCCAGGTCTCCTCCTCAGGCCACCTGGGCACCCCCCCCTTTTTTTTAAAGTGGGCTTTGTGCCCAGCTCGGAGCCCAATGCGTAGCTCGAACTCACGACCCTGAGATCAAGACCTGAGCCAAGATCCAGAGTCGGACGCTTCACTGACCGAGCCACCCGCCACGCTTGCGCTCTTTACAGAAGCCCCTCCCCCAGCTCAGAGCTTGTTTACTTCCCTCCTGACGGTTGTTGCAATTTGTAGCTCTTTTATTTTTTTTGTTCCTTTCCTATCTGGTCCACGTCCCCCACTGGAGTGTAAGCTCTTTGAGGTCCTGTCCCTTGGCGGCTGGCAGGTGGAGACACTCATTAATCCATGTTGTCTATGACCTTGTCCTCACCAGTAGCCGAGCTCCCTGGTGGCCCTGGGACCGAGGACCACTGCTGCCCGGCGGCCTGTTCCTGCCCTTGTCCTTCCCTGCTCCCTCCCTCCTGGCCTGAGTGCCACCCCGTCCCTCTCCCGGCTCTGACCCCGTTCTCACTTCAGCACGCTCCCTTGGAGAAACTGCAAGCCTGGGTAAGTCGGCTCTCGCCTCCTTGCCCGCAGCAGCGCCCCCGGCCCCTGGGGTCCCCGTCCGCTCCTCTCCCTCCTCACGCCCCCAGCACCGCCTGCCCTCCCGTGGCCGGCGACCTTGCGCAGCAGAGATCCTAAGAGAAAACTTCCTCGGGCTCCTTCTGCCAAACGTGCCAGCTCGTGCACCTGTGCCCGTGAACGACCTTCTCTGGTGACCGGGCGGCCCTGGCTCTGTCCTCCACGCTGTTCCCGGGCCTGGTCCCCCGCCTCCCCCAGCATCTATTTTTCTCCCTTTCCTGGATCTTCCCGGCAGCCTTCAGACACGCCACGATTTCTTCCATCTTAAAAATATCCCTCTCGATGCGGGGAGATTGGAGCCCTCGTGCACCGTTGGTGGGGATGTAAAATGGTACAGCTGCTGCGGAAAACAGTGTGACGGCTCCTTGGAAAGTTAAAAATAGGATGACCACATGATCCCCTGGTTCCATCCTGGGTTCACACCCGGGAGGACTGACAGCAAGGTCTCGTGGATACCGTACATGCGTGCTCACAGTGGCGCCGCGCACAGCCGCCCAGGGGCGCTTGGGATGATGGATGAGCCGGGTGGGGTCCAAGCACACGGTGGACTTTTATTCCACCTTAAAAAGGAAGGAGATCCCGACCTGGCCTACAGCACGGGTGAACCTGGAGGACGTACGCTCAGCGAGATAAGCCAGTAACAGAAAGACGGAAACTGCCCGGTGCCGCGTCCTCGGGGTTCCAGAGGAGTCAAAACCATAGGACACCGGGCGCCTGGGTGGCTCAGTCGGTGGAGCTTCCGACTTCGGCTCAGGTCATGATCTCAGGGTTCATGGGTTCCAGCCCCGTGTCGGGCTCTGTGCTGACCGCTAGCTTGGAGCCTGGAGTCTGCCTCGGATTCTAGATCTCTTTCTCTCTCTGCCCCTCCCCTGTTCACACACTGTCTCTCTCTGTCTCTCAAAAATAAATAAATGTAAAAAAACCCCCCCAAATCATAGGACAGAACGTAGGGTGGATGTTGTAGGGGTGCTGGCAGAGAGGAGGGGGCATTAGTCTTTCACGGGGATGCAGTTTCAGCTGGGGGATGACGAGAAAGTTCTGGAGACAGGTGGTGGTGACGGCCGCACAGCGGTGTGAGCGTACTTCATGCCACTCACACGGTTAAGATGGTAGATTGTGTTGTGTGCATTTTACAATAAAAAACTTGAAAAGTGATGTCCAGAAATTTGGGAAGTTAGAAAGGTGTGGAGGAGAAGGTAGGAGCCAGCCCTCCAGCTGCCCGCACTGTCACCAGACACCGCTGCCCACCGTCTGCCCTGACCTCCGGCCCCACTGGGCGCCCGGCGCCCCACTCCCCGCCGCGCTGGCCTTGACTTCCCTCCCACCTCGGCTCCTGTTCTTGAAGTTTCTACCACCGGCTCTGCTTGCCACCCCCCTGCTCTGGGCTTTGTGGCATCCCAGCTCTGTCCATGGATTCCCTGTTTGCCACTCACGCTTCTAAATGGAGCCCCCACCTCGGCGTCCGTGGCTGGACTTCCTCCTGAACCCCGATCTTGCCTTTCCGGCCTCTCCTCTGATGCCCGCACGGGTCAGCACCTATACCCGGCCGGCTGCTCTTGCTTCTCCCAGACCCCAGCTCCTGACTCTCTTTCCTGCCACCTTCATCCTCCCAGCGACTCGGGCCAGAGGCCTCGGGATGACCTTTGAGCCACTGCACCTCTGTCTCCACGTGGCCCGTCCATCCACACATCCTGTCCGCTCTACCTTCGAAACGTCCAGCATCCCACTGCCTCTAACGAGCCGTCCCCCCAGCGCCCTCCCGCACTATTGCGGCCTCTGCACCTGCCCCTGCGCCTGCCCCCCCTGCTGCTGCCTCGACCTTCACGCTTTCCCCACACCTGCAGCCAAGGCGAAGGCCACTCCGTGCCCAGGCCCTCCAGGGGCTCCCACAGCACCCACGAGTGAGCGGACATCTCCCTCCACGGGTCCTCCACTGCCTCTCTCGGCTGCGCGCCTGTTGCCCTCCTCTCCGCCCTCTGTTCCACCCGGGCTGCTGAGCCCCCTCTTCCTGCCTGGGGGGCGCCCCTACACCCAGCCTGGCTATTCGCTTTGCCCGCCCTTCCTTTTCTGGCTCCTGGAAATGCTTTTCCCCAACCCTTACATTGCCAGCTCCCACTTTCTTTTAGACGGTGTTCCGTTATCTGCAGAATGAGAAAATACAGTGCGGGTCCAGGAGACGGTGTGTGGACAGCTCACAGGACGGGACTGACTGGGAATAGATGCTCCTCCCGTGCTGGCTGCTCTCGGCTGTTCCTCCCCCAGTGTCACCTCTTCAGCGGCGCCCAGTAGGGTGCCAGCCCCCCCTCCCCTCACACAGGCCCACCCCCACCCGCGTTCCCAGCACCGTCACTGAGCACAGTCACTAGGAAACCACAGCTGACATCTGGGTACTTACCCCGCGTCATGCCGTCTCCCCAGCAGAACGGAAGCTCCGCGGGCACAAGGCTCCTTGTCTATTTCCGTCGGCGTCCGGGCGCCTGAACGCCGCTTACGTGCGCCAGGTGCTCAATACATATTGGAATGACTTTACCGGGCTCTGAGCATCTGAGCAAAGGCACGGAAATAAGATCGCATACAGTGTGTTTTAGCACCCAGCTGACATTTTGGTGTTCCTGGAGGGCCCGGTTTTGAGGGGAGACTGGAAATGCAACCTTGAATCAGGTTGTCTTTTTAAATTTTTAAAAAATTTATCTTGAAAGAGAGTGGAGGAGGGGCAGAGAGAGACCCAGAGAATCCCAAGCGGGCTCCACCCTCTCAGCATAGAGCCCACCGCAGGGCTCAACTTATAAACCCTGAGATCGTGACCGGAGCTGAAATCAAGAGTCGGACACTCAACCGACTGAGCCACCCGGGCGCCCCGAGGTTGTCCTTCTAAAAAAAAAAAGAGTTGTGGTAAAATGTACATAACATTAAATCTCTCATTTTGACTGTGTTAAAGTGTGCAGTTCACTAAGTACATTCCCCAGCATCCTTCCACAGAACTTTGTTACCCCAAACCGAAACTCCGTTCCCACTGAACCCTGCTGCCCACGCCCCCTGCAGCTGGGCCCTGATAGTCGCTATCCCACTTCCTGTGTCTCTGAAGCTGTCTGTTCCAGGTACCTTTACAGGTGGCATCATAGAATATTCGCTTTGGTTTTCGGTCTGGCCCGTCCCACTGAGCACAGCGTCTTCAGGCCTCACCCACGTCGCAGCACGTGTTAGAATCTCCTTCCTTTTTAAAGCCCAGTAATACTTCGTTGTACGGACAGGCCACTTTTTGTTTGTCCATTCACATCCGTCTGTCCACGGACCATTTGATTTTCCACCTTCTGACTGTTGTGAATAACGCTTCTCTGAACGTGTCCTACAAATATCTGCGTGGGTCCCTGCTTTCAGTTCTGTGGGGTTTACACCTGGGGTAGGATTGCTGGGTCCTCCGGTCGTTCTGTTTACGTTTTCAGGGAAGAGTCGCGAGTTTTCCAGAGTGGCTGCACCGTTCTACATTCCTCCCGGCGATGTGCAAGGGTCTGGTTACTCCACATCTTTGTCAACACTTGTTATTTTCTGTTTTTTGCTTGTTTGTTGTGATAATAGCCACCCTGCGGCGCTGTGGTTTTGATTTGCATTTCCCTAACGCCTGGGATGCTGAGCCCCTTTCCTGGGCATGCCGGCCCTCTGTATGTCGCGTCTCGGAAATGCCTGTTCAAGCCCTTTGCCCATTTTTGAATGGAGTTGTTTTGTGGTTGTTGAGTTGGAGGAAGTTTCGAATGAGCCTGATCTGCCTGGGAGGCTATGGAGTTGTGCCGTGTCCTAGGGGCACGTGGAGTGGGTGGGGCTTCTCCGGGTGGTGATGCGGGGACGGTGTGGGCCAAGGCGTGTTGGGTGGTGGGGAGGAGGGCCTGGCTGATGGCGATGATGAGGGGGCACCCCAGCCAGGGCCACATCCTGGACAGCTCCACTGGCCTGGGTGTGGCATGGGGAAGAAGGCCAAGGGGAGGGCTTCCCAGAGCCCCCGGGGTCTTCCCGTGACCCGATGATCCTGGGAGGAGGGGCATCCTGAGATGGTAACAGACCGCCTGCCCTCCAGTGAGGCCCCGGGACTAAATGGTCCCGTTGCTTCATCCCACTCCTGCACCACAACCCCGGAGGTAGGCCTGGCCATCCTCACCTTATGTGCGGGGAGCGGCGGGGCCCAGAGGGGCTCTGCGCCCGGCTCACCTAACGCAGGTGCTCAGGATGGAATTGGGAGTCGAACTCTGGGCTCCCCGACTTGCCGCCTCTTCTGTGAGGACAGTTAGTTCTTTGTACGTTCTGGCGGGAAGTGCGAGGATGCCTTTGCAACAATTCTCGGCTCCCACCAGCGGGCAGAGCTTCCCTTCACGCCTTGCCTCTGCTCCCCCAGGCCGGGACCACCTCCTGACACTGTCCTCCCCCTCCAGACCCCTCTTATTTAAAGCCCAAATGCCAAACAGCCGGCTGAAAACGACCTCCAAAGTCAGGCACAGGAGGCCTGGCAGTGTGGCTGCCGCCGCCAGAGTCGAGGCCTTGACCTTGGAACATAGAAACCCAGAGCGTTTGCTCGTCCTAAAAATACAGCTCTTAAAATAGACCAGTCCGCGTGGGAGCCGGGAGCCGCCCCGCCCAGGGCGCGGGGCCTTCTGGGCAGCTGCGCCCTTAGAAGGCTCCCGGGGCTGGCACCCTCGGCCGGCTCCCAGGTGCGCCAGTTCTGAGGTGCCCCTCAGGCCCCTGTTCTGGAAACCCCAGCTGCCCCCTGCTCCTTGGCGTCCAGCGGGAAATCTAAATTGAAGTGGAGCCTGGGGCCTGGCCTTGGAAAAGCTGCAAACAACAGTTTGTGTTTTGGGTGTGAGGCTATAAATAGCCCAGGAGGCCTGAGGGGGTTGGAGATTGAGTCAACTGTGAAGGAGCTGGAGACCTGCTCCTTCCCCGGGAATCCCAACGCCCTCTAGAAACGTGAGCTCATCTTTGCTCCCTGCGCCAGCTCGCCCGCTGCACCCCCCAGGGACAGGGCTGGTGGCTGCAGGGACCAGCCTGCTGTCACTGATGCCCAGCACCGGCAGGTGAAGATTCCCGGCTGCCCTTTTGTTCTTATTTATTTATTTATTTATTTTTAATGTTTATTTATTTTTGAGAGAGACAGAGTGCGAGCGGGGGAGGGGCAGAGAGACAAGGAGACACAGAATCCGAATCAGGCTCCAGGCCCTGAGCTATCAGCACAGAGCCCGACTCGAGGCTCAAACCCATGAACTGTGAGATCACAACCAGAGCCGAAGTCAGACGCTTCACCGACTGAGCCACCCCAGTGTCCCCAGCTGCCATTTTAATGCAGCAAGACAGTGTGTGAGCTCTGTTCCTTGTCCCCCGGCCTTGAATCACTTCTAGTCACTCAACATTTGACTCAGTTCTCAAAAGGAACGGTGTTCTATTTGGTCCCACTTCCAGGATCCGTGGAGGAGGTGGGGCCGGGCCAGGTTGGGGGTGCTGGAGATCACACACCGGGTGCAAGACCCACGAGCGGGGAGCCTGCAACCCTGGCACCTGCGCCCCGCTTGTTCTCGGCCTGAAATGTTCCACTGCACCCCCCCACCCCCATCCTGGCAGCCTTCAGGGTCCGACGGATGTCTTCCCAGGGCACGACAGCCTCTCCTCTGAACAAACGTGGTGTTACTTTTGTTCAATTTAAAACATTTTATTTTTATTTTTATTTTTTATTTGAGAGGGAGTGAGTGGGGGAAAGGGGCAGAGCGAGAGAGAGAGAGAGAGAGAGAGAGAGAGGATCGCAAGCAGGCTCCATGCTTAGTGTGGAGCCTGACGCAGCGGCTCCATCTCACAAACTGTGAGATCCTGAGCTGAAATAGACGCGCAACTGACCAAGCCACCAAGCCATTTTATTTATAAAATAAGAAACATTGTATTTTTTAAATGGTCATACTGTAAAATTATAGGTCTTTTTTGGGGGGGTGCATTTTTATAAACGTTACCACATGTAACTGGCACCACGCTCTGTACAGGACAGCGCCATCACCCAAGGGCCCCCTTCCTGCCCCAGCCCGACCCCCACAGTCACTGGCTGCTCTCCGACCCTGTGGTCTGGTCCTCTCGAGAATGTATGGGGAGCCTGGCTTCTTCACTCCGTCTAGTTCCTTCTGTCGCTGGGATGGATCCGTTCCCACAGCGCTTTCCTTGCGCCCTGTCCCAGTGAACTTTACCTTCTTTTGTCCTGTGTCACTGGAGCAGGTCATGTTATGCCCAGATCGCAATATCCCCGAAGACCAGAGACCGCCAGGGAGACCGAATCACACATGCAAAAGCAAAGGGCATTTATTACGGGCTTAAGCTCGGTCTCTCAGACTTCACCAACGCAGGGGATCCGTGCTGAGAGCCCCGAACAAGGGCTGAGCAGGGTTTTTATGGGGTTTGGGAAGGGGGGGTTACAAGAAATTGTGACACAGGTGCAGTGATCCAATCATTATCGTATAATAGCATTGGCAGTAACTCTAACCATACATTTTGTTTAGATCATTCGTTACTTTTGGCGGGACCCAATCACAACATCTAGAGTATCTTTGAAATTAACCAATTACAGAGTGGGCCCAGGACCCCCACGTGGGGTGAGTAACTGGTTAATCTAGTATTGAACAACAGGTAACTATTTATGGTTTCCTTAGGAATGTTAAGTGCGTTGGCTGGCCGCTTCTGATTGGGTGCTGTGAGGGTGGTCGCTTGCTGAGCAATCTGTGCCCTTTTCCTGCTCTTGTCCAATGATTCTGGGAAACCGAAACTTAGGCCTTTAAGCTCAGAGGGGAAACTTAAAGCCTGTCATGGAGTCAGCTTGGTTGAGACCTGTGTCCTTTCAGTCAGTGCCTGGTTCGTTTTTATAACCTTCCGAGTGCGAGGCAAACAGTAGGCATTGGGCCGGCCCGCGTGGGAGTGAGCTGCAGGCAGTGACATGAACGTGGAATTGATTTTACGGAACTTTGGCATTTCCTCTGTCCTGAACAAATCTCTACCAAACATAACCGTCAGGTTCCTGAATTAAAGCAATTGATCCACCCCCCGCCCCCCCCGCGTCCTGTTAGTCTGGAGACAGGAGAAAAGACATCAGGGCAACCTCCTCGCTGTGCACCCGCCTTCCTGTCTCTTCTCCATACGCGTCCCCTGGGCTGTGACCCGGGTCCTGGTGCATCCTTCGGCAGCTCGCACGTCGAGGGAAACTGCTGCGCTCCTGGAAGGTCCCGAACGGGCCCGAGACCCTGTTGTTGGCTCTCTGACCCTCCCCGGGGCGGGTGGGCACAGCTATGGAATGAAGTGGTCCCCCCCCCCCCCCGGGAAGTGGAGATGATGTGCTGTGTCTGACGCTGCCGTTCCCAGCTCTGTGACCTCACTGAGGTGGCCTCCGCCTCTGGTCTTCAGTGCCTTCATTCTGAGCACATCTGCTCATGATGAAGCCGAAACACACGTTTCAAGCTCTTCAACAATGTGACTGTGACCAGGATGATCGCGGTGGACGCACCAACTCAAGCAAGGGGGCTGTCGTGTATTATAAAATAGAAGCTCTCTGCTTATTAAAGTGCACAGGCTCCCCTAGCAAGTATTTGTTAGGTGCCTACTATGTGTCACTTTGAACTTGAGCATTTTCATGTTTGCAAGATCCAGAAACACTGTCTGATGTCTTTGTGTTTGTTCTTTTAAGTGAAGAGAGGGCAGGAAGGACTAGATCTGTGTGGTCACGGCCCCATCTAATTTCTACAGGTCATTCTTTTTTCTTCTGCCTCCTTTTCTGGGGTCACCAGATTCAGGTTGGTGTCCTACAGATGAATGTCCAAGTGCCCCAGAAACGTGGGCTAGTGTGGCTGGCGCCCGGCCCACCCCTGCCCGCCCTCCGCGCACCGTTCGCTTTGCCCGCCCCCTCCCCCCGCAGAAGAGCCGAGGGAGGAGTTGCTTTTCTCCAAAAGGGACCCAGCGCAGAACCAGACGCAGCGAGGCCCTGGCTCACCGGGCTCGCTCCTCCCGGCCTTGATCTCGGAGGCAGTCTGGGTCCACCCTCTGGCGAGGATTCCTACAAGAGCGCCGCTCTTTTGCTCTGCCCTGGACGGTTCCTGAAGCCCTGCTTTCACCGCGCTCTGGTCCTCCTGGCCCCCAGGCCGTGTCAGTGCCCACAGGTGCCGGGTGGAGCCAGGATGTTCGGAGCCAAGTCTCTGCTCCTAGATCAGAAAGTGCCTCCGTTGAGCAAACTTTTTTAAGGTCTCAAATGTGGTTAGCACAAAAGACGTCATGGAGGCAAAGAATAAGACCCAGCCGAGGCCAACAAGAGAGGCGGGGACCTGCCTCGGGTGAACGGAGCTGCAACCTGGGGAGCGCAGGCGTCTTCTGTCCCCTGTGGGCTTGCCCTGAGGAGGGACAGCATTTTACTGTTATCCGTGTTCCAGGAAGAACAGGGAGGGAGGAGATTCATGTAGGACTCTCTTTTCCCCATCTGGAAAACTCCACGGCAGTTTTAAAACATTCTCCCTCCTTCTAGCCTCCCCTCCCCACCCAAATTTATACGGCCAATTACATGAGACTAGCAAAAGGAAACTCTGCGGAAAATGCTAGTATTTTAGATACCTTCTCAATAGCTAACGTATGGTCTCAGTAACGAACTGAAGACCCCACCCCCCTTCCAACCACAGAACCGTGGTCGTCACGGAGCTCGTATGTGTGAGGGGAGAGTTGTTTCCTGCCATCGGGGTCAATACCAGCTTGGGAGCCGTGTCTGGGTTTTCACGCCCATCCTTTTCCTGCCCCGCTCTTAAGGCTTCTAGTCTCTTCTGGCATCATTTTACCCTGAGAGAAGCCAGCTCTGTCTTGATCCCGTGCTCTGGCTCTGCTCTCCATGCTCAGCATCGAGGAGCAGTCTGGGGACCCAGAAGAGAGGGCGCTGGGGCTGGGGAAACGCTGTCCCTCCTGGGATCAGAGGGGCTGTTCCGACTCTGGCCCTGGGGGCTGGCGTCCTGGCATGCGGGCTGTGGCAGGCTGAGTGGATGTTGGCACGCCTCTGGTGCCCTGGCGGCGAGGTGGGCCTGGTCCAGGAGCGGTGTGGCAGTGCTGCCGAACCGCTGACATCTGTGGGGGCCTCAGCCCAGTCCTGCTCCTGAACCCGGGGCCCAGTGGGCTCTCGGGAGGCGGCCTCTCTAACGTCCTGAAGGGTCTTCCTGGTCCAAGCCTTTGCTGTCAACTTGGACAGGTTCTGTAAAGCCAGTTGGTGACGTTTGGGAGCAGTTCCTGAACAACGGCCTGCCTGTTGGCAAGACCTTCCCGAGGAGGGAGCTTGGGCTGGGCGTGCGGTTCGGCCTTGTGTGTCAATTGGACAGTGTACACCGTGTGTGCGGGAAGAGCGGGGCAGCGGTGTGGGGCAGGGTGGGGGACAAAGCCCCACAGTCAGGAGGGAAGTGTAGAGGGGACCCCCTCTTGGAAGAACTCTGGCTCCACACCAGACGCCCCCTCAGCGTCCCAGAGGGAGTAGCGTCTCACTGTCAGGGACGCTGAGGGGCAGCGTAAGCCAGAGTCAGCTTGTTCTGCTACTAGGTAAGCTCAGTAAAAATTTCCATGAGGACAGAACAGGAGGGCGTATAAAACCGTGGACCCTTTGCCTTCGGCCCTGAACCAGGCTCCGTCCTGGAGAAGCCCAGGCGTGTGTCCGCGCCCCTGTGCCCCCTTGGCCGCTGGCTTGGCTCCCCGGGAGCTTCCCTAACTCCGTGTTTGGCAGCAGCCTGAAAACCAACAGCTCCCTTTCCTCCTCTTTCCCAAGCAGGAGGCTTGTGATTCCAGAAACGATTTAAGCCCAAGCCCCAGAGTGGTGGGCGTTGATGGCTTCTCGTTCAGGCGACCCTTTGGGCGTCGGTGTGACTGGCTGTCAGCGATTCTAAGACCCCGCGATGTCAGGGTCAGCTGCCGAATGACGTCCCGTCTTTCACGGGAGACGGTTCTGTTCTGAGTTCTGAAGGGGGGCGACTTGGAGCCTCGCAGGGCTGGAGTATATTCCAAAATGTATCCAGGTAATAACTAAGTAGATGAAGAAAAACATTTTCTATCTCCTGATGCCCAAGGCTTAGGGGTTAGGATACTCTGAGGGCACTGGGGTGTGTGCCCTGTCTGTCACAGTGCTGGGGGCTTAGTCCTGCGGCAGCATGACGGTCAGGGCCAGATGCAGCGCCGCGGACAGGCTGACCCAAGCAGCGGGCAGCGGCGGGAGCATCCTCCACTCTCGGGGCCCGAGCTTGGAGCCAGGAGCAGGCTGGCACACAGAGCCGGGTGGATCTCCTGTTCTGGGCCCCGGGAAGCCCTCCCCTGTCCCTGCGCCAGCCTCTTGGAGTCCGGGCTCAGGCCATGGGTGTTGCATCCTGCGGAGGCGTGGGGCGGCCGGGGCCTGACCACCGTCTGCTCTTACCCTTCCCTGCGCTTGGGGCTCCGGAGTGAGCCCATGGACGGCCCAGATGCCAGCCGTCTTGGCTGACGCAAACCAGACGGTGTCGGCAATCAAGCCCTTGCCAGGTGGAATCACTCCGTGTTTACAGGGGTAGTTTCCGAACGTGGCCGTGATGAATTGTGCTGTGGCAGGGCCTTGACAGTGAAAAATGGGGCCGCGCGATGGGACATGACAGTGCGGGGTCCCTGCTGAGCCGCAGCCCTGCCCCCTGAGCGGGCATCTTGAGCCGCTGGAGGCAGTGGGCGCCTCCCCGTCTCCCAGAGGGCAAGTGGACAGATGTGCACGCCTGTCCTCAGCTCCCCTCTTGTCTCTGTTCCTGCCCGCACACGCTTTTTCTAGGTTTTCCCTCTGTCTCTCCAGGCCCTAATGTGGCCATCAAACACCTGCTTTCCTGCTTTCCTGCTTTCCCTGCGTCTCTCTCTCCCCCTTCCTTTCCATGTCTCTTTCTGCTCCTTTCTCATTAGATTTTTTTGTTGGAATCCACCCCTACCTGTGGGACAGAGTGAGCAGGGACACGAGGGACGTTTGGGGATGACAGATATGTTCTCTGTCTTGATTTGGTGATGGTTTCACAGGTGTAGACGTGCGTCAGAACTGATCCGTCATACGCTGTAAGTAAGTAAGTAAATGCAGGGTACTGTTTGTCAGTTCTACGTCAATAAAGCTGCTTTTGAAAACCCCACTCATTTGGAGAGGGAGGGCAGCGAGGGTATGTTTTTGAATATTTGGCTTTTAGAAAAGCCTGGATTCTGTTTCCCTGTAAGCTGGAAGGAGGCTAAAACCCAGCCTTGGGCAACTTATTGCTACGGTTTGGGTGCTCTAACGTCACTGATAGCAGCTTCAACAATGCTATGTGTGGCAAACGGTTCAATTCTGCGCGACAGGCCTGTGAAATAGCTCTTGTGTTTGTCCCTGGAGACTCAGGGGACCTGAAGTGACCTACCCCGGGCCACAAGGTCAGTTGCAAAGACCTGCATCACACCCAGGTCTCCAGAGCGTGACTTCCCCGTCCCCACCAGTCATGGGACGGGACAAAACTGCAACTTGGAACACTTACCACAGGGTGTTGGGAATTGCCTGCCACCTACCTGTGAGCTTTTTTTTTTTAGATTATTTAAATTCAAGTTAGTTAACATTCAGTGTAGGGTTGGTTTCAGGAGCAGAACCCAGTGATTCGTCACTTACATGTGACACCCAGTGCTCATCTCAACAAGTGTCCTCTTTAGTGCCCATCCCCCATTTACCCCATCCCCCCCCACGCCCCGCCCGCAGTGCTCTGTACATAAGAGTCTCTCATGGTTTGCCTCCCTCTCTGTTTTTATCTTATTCTTTTTTTAAAAATTTTTAAATCTTTTATTTATTTTTGATACAGAGAGAGACAGAGCATGAGAGGGGGAGGGGCAGAGAGAGAAGGAGACACAGAACCGGAAGCAGGCTCCAGGCTCTGAGCTAGCTGTCAGCACAGAGCCCGATGCGGGGCTCGAACCCACGAACGTGAGATCTGACCTGAGCCGAAGTCAGAGGCTTAGCCGACTGAGCCACCCAGGCACCCCTGTTTTTATCTTATTTTTGTGTCCCTTCCTCTTTGTTCATCTGTTTTGTTTCTTAAATTTCACATATGAGTGAAAGTATATATTTGTCTTTCTCCAACTGACTTATTTTGCTTTAGTGCACCATACACTCTAGTTCCATCTGCATTATTGCAAAAGGCAAGATTTCATTCTTATGATCACCATGCAGTATTCCATTGTGTACACACACACACACACACACACACACACACACGTCTTCTTTATTCATCAATCAGTGGACAGTTGGGCTCTTTCCGCACTTTGGCTATTGCTGATAGTATTGCTATAAACTTTGGGGTGAATGTTCCCTTTCGAATCAGCAGTTTTGTATCCTTTGGATAAATGCCTAGTCGCGCAATTGCTGGGTCGTAGGGTAGTTCTATTTTTAACTTTTGAGGCACCTCCGTACTGTTTTCCAGAGCGGCCGCACCAGTTTGCGTTCCCACCAGCAGCACAAGAGGGTCCCCATTTCTCTGCATCCTCACCAACATCTGTCGTTGCCTGAGTTGTTAATTTTAGCCACTCTGACAGGTGTGAGGTGGTATCTCATTGTGGTTTTGATTTGTATTTCCCTGATGATGAGCGACGTTGAGCATCTTTTCATGTGTCTGTTGCCCATCTGGATGTCGTCTTTGGAGAAGTGTCTGTTTGTGTCTTCTGCCCATTTGTTCACTGGATTTTGGGGGGGGGTGTTATTGAGTTTGATAAGCTCTTTATAGATTTTGGATACTAACCCTTTATCTGGTATCACCTGCTCTTGAGATTTGATTTGAGTTTTGAAGAGAAGATGGTCGGCTTCTCTTGCTCACAGGTGTCACCCATTTGCCTCTCTGCCATGTCCCCATTCCCAGCAGTGTGCCGTCTGTGCTAGGGGACAGGCTCCTTATTGTCCCTTCCGTCTGTTGTCTGGCTGGCTGTTGAGAGAGGCCTACAGAGAGGGCCTAGGGGGGCCCTGGTGAGCACGGGGAGCCCGTCGTGTGACTGGTTACGGAACGCGGGGACATGAGGCGTGGGCTTTGTCTTGATCTGGCCTCCCTTGTTGGTCTGGGGTGACCCAAAACAGCCTCTCTTTAAAGAAGTCAGATTTGGTCAGATCTTGGTTTCCAGCTTTTCGGAATATCCAGGAAAGAATTGTCTTGGCAGCTTCTGAAGTCCTGGGAATGTAAGTGGGCCCCAAATGGTGGGTGGCATTTTTTTTTTCCATTCTTTTTTCTCTTTATGATTGGGTGATTACGTATCGGATGCATGCCTGAGCTATTTGAAGGAGGGCTAGCTAGGGTCTATGGTTTAGAGGTTCTTGGTGAATATGAGGCGAGGGTCTAGCCCCTCGGGGTTCGGGGTGCAGGCGAACTTACAGTCATGACAGACTGTGCCCTGAGGGGCACTCCCCCCAACTCTGTTTTCAGAGAAAGGCTGGGTGAGATACCGTTGCAGCAGAGCAGAGCCTGGTTCCAAGGCGAGATGGGGCGGTTTGTGGGCCCCGGAAATGGAGAGGACTTTCGGGCTTGGGGCTGAGTGGCTTCACTGGGGTTTTCACAGGTCCCCGGAAGATGGGACTCGGCCTCCTGCATGAAACTGGGAGCAAGAAGGGGCCTTCCTTTCTGTCAGTAAAAACTGGGACGGTTCTGTCGACCGGCCCAGGGGCACGGCACACCCCCACCCCCAAGCTACAGCCATTCCGAGTCTCCTGCAAGATTGAGGGGTCCCAAGCCTGCAGTGTAGATAGACGCGAGAGTGACTCGTGCTCTGTCCGTGCCGGGCAGAAACGCTGAGCTGAGCACCTAACAGAACATTCGGTCCAGACCTAGTGAGACCCTTGGGCCTCGTCAGGTGTTAACGTAAAATCCCCGTGGGATTATCCCTCAGCGTAGAGCACGCATGAGAGTCCCGTGGAAGGAAGACTGGGGGACTCCCAGTGTAGACGCGCTCTTAGGATTAGAAGGCAAAGAAGAAAATCTCCCGCCCCAGGAGATAAGCCACAGACGCCGTGAAGGGAGGAGTCACGTGTCAGGCGCCACAGATCACAGAGCCATCCGAGAAGGACTTGTTAGACCACGTGTGTTTAAAACGCTTGCAGAGATGAAGTAAGAAATAAAATCCACAAGAACTTGAATACGAGACAACAGGGCAGTTTTTAAAAAAGAATCAATAGATGTTCTAGAAATAAAAATACCTAGTATTTGGTAGACTGAAAAAAACCCCAGCCCTCCCCCAAAGAAACCAACTCCTGATAGGCAGGGCGAACGGATAGACCCACGGCTAAAGAAGGGAAGATTAGCGTCTTGTCACATCCCCAGGAGGCCATCTGGATGCTGGCTCGGGGAGGTACACACGGCGGCCGTGGGTGAGAAGGTCCAGCGCGTGTCTCATAAGGAGAAGACAATGAGAGGGGGTGTCTTGGTAGAAATATAGCGGGGGTACTAAAGAAAGACACAAGCCCTCCCACCGAAAATGAGCACGGGGTCCCAAGCCAGATACGTAAAAGCACAGATTCCCATGCGGATGGATCACGGTGGACCGACTGAACCAGTCGGACCAGAGACTAAGGAGATATCTCAACCGCCCCCCCCCCCCCAGGAAAAGAGCCCCAGTAAGACCTCACTAATTCGGATAAACATACAATGGGGAACCTGCAGGACACGGGCCGCTTTCTGTATCTGAGCGTGGCTTGCGAGGAAAATTACGGGGGCAAACGCGCTTCAGTCCGTCTGCACTGGCGATGGGACGCTGGCCTTCAGCGACAGAGGGTCTTGTGTGTCTGTGGCCGGTGCTCGCGGGCGTTTACCTGATGCGCTGCAGTGCAGTGGCTGCCACACGAACACCTTTTGGGGATAAACCTTCAAATGCGGGCTGCGGGCCTGGGATTCCCGTGACAGGTGCTGCTGAGAACAAAAATGTGATCTTTCCAGGGTGCTTACCTCCTATTAATAAAGGGGAAAAAAAGCAAACTAAATTAATCTTGGGAAGGAAAGTGCCATATGAATCAGCTTTCCTCACTCTGAAAATAACTTGCAAGGAATTTATAGTTCCCCTAAGTTCTGCTGATTTTTTATATTGTTTACTTTCCTCTCCAAAATATCAAATAATTCACAGGTGGTCGGTACGGTGGCTCTATGGATAATTTGCAGTGAGAAATGGACAGCAAGAGAAATTTCCTTCTAGGGGGTCAGTGCTAGGGTGACTCCCGAAGACGGATGGCGCTGGATTAATAACCCGGCTCTGCTTCAATATTCATGGCCTGTTCCCTCGGAAGGCTGGGATATTTCCCACTTTTATGTCCTGCACAAAACTGTAAAGCAAAGATGGTTTCATTGCAGCTATGTGCGTAATGAGATGCGCGAGAGCCGCTCCTGGCCATTAATCAGCGTTTGGGGGAGGCTTCTGGAAGCCTGACCTATTGCCGAGGCGGCTGATCGGAATGCAGTGACTTTCCCCTGTGGGAGTGGATGCCGCAGGACCCGAGAGCTGGCTCCGGAGGCCCGGGGTCCTGGCCGGGCTGTCGTGCTGACGTTCAAACCTTCGGGATGCGCAGTTGAATAGCGGGGTTGGGGGGGGGTCTCTTAAACGAAGGGACCGCAGGGTGTTGTGCTAATGTGGAGTTTGCAGTGTAGCCGCCTGCTTCCGGGGTCACCTCGTCAGCCCCTCTGGCCGCAGCGGGGAGGGGGTGGCTGAGGAGGGTGGGCATCGCTGCCCTCATCAGGAGTTCGAGTGGGTCTCTGTGCCAGGCTGGGTGCTGGGGGGACATCTAAACAATTAAGACATTGTTTCTGCCCTCAGGATGCTCCCGGGGGAGTGGGAAAAGCAGACAGCGGAACAGAGGGACTCAGTGGAGCAGACTGGTGAAGCGGTAGGGACCGGGCAGAGGCCTGATGAGCCCTGCTTGCCCGCTGTGGAAGTGGGGGTGGGAGGGGGACTGGCCTGGGAAGGCTTCCTGGTGACGTAGCATCGGAGCCGGATCGAAGGAGTCAGTGGGACGTGACCGGGGACAGGTGAGGAGGGGACCACAGGCGCGCAGGCCCAGAAGGGCGACCTGTCATCACGGCGAGCACGTGCTTGGTGGGGGCACGCTCCTGCTACTCTCGTGTCTGTGTTTAGGCAGGCGTGTGTGGCAAGGCCAGTGCATGATTCGGGGGGACGATCTCGGGGGACAGGAAGCCGGATGGAGACGGACTTGCTGGTCCAGATTTCTTGCTGCCCTGAGGCTCCTCTTGCCTGAGCTCAGGTATAAGCGAGAACCAAATAATCAGTTTCAAAAGGTTTTGGGGACTTTGATGGGTGGTTTCCGGTAACGGGAGGAGGGCATCTCTCCAACCTTGGACCCAGCAGTGAAGGCTTGCGCAGAGAGGACCGCTGTCTGTCCACCTTCTCTGCCGCAGACCTTTCCCCTCGATCGGTCCTATCCCTGTGCCGGTGGCCTGCTCTGCGAGGTGGCCAAGCTGGGTTTGGGGTAGATCCTTGCTCTTGGGATCCCTTTGAGCCGGGGCTGATGAAGGTTGGTGCTTTAGGAGGTTTCCAACTTCTGATGCCTAGAACAGGGGTTGGGGGGAAAACAGCCGAAGGGTCAGTGCTGTAGCATTTTCTTTCCCAGTGCTTGGGGATAAAGTAAAAATCGAACAAACCCCCCCGCCCTCCCTGCTTGCGTTCGGACACACACACCTCACTCACCAGCTGCTGGAAGTCACGATACCATCATGAATATCAGCATTAAGCGGCTGCTTTGAGGATCAATAGCAACGCACCGGCTGCATTTAAACACCAGCAATTAAGGCTGAAGACGAAAGTGCCTACCCCGGGGAGGCCCCCGGGCCTGGGGGAAGGGACGCGTTGAGCCTTAGTTATATATTCAGTGGCCTAAAGATCAATATACGCCAGGTTACATTTTCTTACCTGTTCTTTAGATCTTGGTGCGCGCCTGGGCCCGTAGCTTCGGCGCACCCAGTCAGCCTGGTGTTGTGGTGGCAGATGTGGTGACTCTGTGACTTTTTATTTGTTCCCTTCAGTGGTGAGGCCTGGATGTGCCTGTCCTGTCAACGGGAAATACTCTTTAAATTTGTTTTAATGTTTTATTTATTTTTGAGACAGAGAGAGACATAGCATGAGCGGGGGAGGGGCAGAGAGAGAGGGAGACACAGAATCGGAAACAGGCTCCAGGCTCTGAGCGGTCAGCACAGAGCCCGATGTAGGGCTGAAACCCACGAACGTGAGATCATGACCTGAGCCGAAGTCGGAGGCTTAACCGACTGAGCCCCCCAGGCGCCCCCGGAAATACTCTTTAGCCTTTTTCTTCCTTACACGTTTCTGGGTCCTGGTTTATGGCAGAAACGGAGCTGGTTAGGACAAGTGTGTAATGTGGGGCAGCAGGCAGGGTCATGGGTGTCAGGCATTATGGGGCTTCCTTCTGGAATGCCAGCGTTGGTGCTGGCGGCAGGGTGGTGGGGCTGGTGGCGGGGCTGGTGGTCACAGCGAATCTGCCACTGGAAGAGAGCCGCCAACCACACTGAGCCTTTTGCTCTTCTGACCTGAGCTGTCTGAGACACAGCTGTCCCCTCCGGCCGTGTCCCCTCCCTCTTCCTTCTTGCTCCTGCCCAGGAATCTGAGTTCCCCTCTTCAGGCTGTCCTTCCTTTCCAGCGTTTCTGTGCTCATCCTGACCCTTGGCCATCATGCCTGGCCGGGACTGCCCGGAGCACTTGTCCATGGACATCCCCACAGGGCTCAGAGAGGCACTCTGGTGCAGACATTCCTTGTTCTGTGTCCCCGCCCATCCCCCCGGCCCCTGGCTTGGAGGTCTATGGTCCTCTTGCCCTTTTGCCTGTCCAGGGCTTTGCACACTAACTTTTGTGTGCTCCCTAAGTGTTTGGTCTCTTGGGAGTGAATAAACGTGTGGTCTTGTTCCTTCTGACCTGGCCCTCAGAGTATTTTGAAGGTAGGAGCTGTAATAACTTTATAAAGAACCCCACACAAAGAACAGACCGGATGCCTACCTCCCGATCTCTCCCACTTCTAGGTCCAGCTGAGAATGCACACTCCACCCATGTTTCCCCAAAGCTTAAAAAAGGCGTCTGTCCTAACATCTGGGGACCGAACCCTAACCCAAAGCCAGGGGATTTCTCCTGGAGCCTCAAGACTTGGGGCAGACCACTCTCTGGAGCTTGATCTCCCCTGGCATAAAATGGGGAGATATATCCCCACCTTTGTCCACTGTATGAATGTATGGTATGCACACAGCAAGCCCCATAGAACTTTTTTATGTAAAAAAATGGGTGAGGCCACAGCAGTGTCAGTAAAACTGGGGCTCTAAGCTCCGTGGATTGCAGGGTGTGTTATTACCACGGCGACTGATTCATTCACCCGTCCGGCAAATACTTGCCATCCGCCATGATGTCCCAGGTTCTGCTATAGGTCTTGGGATATAGGAGGACAGACCCAAAACTCGCGTCTAACGGGGCAGAGAGATACATGAATGCTACGTGCCATGTTGTTAGACAAGTGCGGAGAAGGACAACAGAACAGAGTCAAAGAACAGCCGGTCATGGCCATGTTCAGAGCAATTTGAACGTGGGAGGTGTTATGGGTTTGAAATCAGATCTGGGTAAAAGCCTGACTCCATCTTCTAGGGCAACTAATTTAACTCCCCGAAACCTCAGTTCCTGTGTCCGTCATACGTGAAGGGTATACATTTTCCAAGGCTGTTCCTCATTTTGAGGAAATGACCACATAAAGTAGGAGTTAATACACGGGACCCTTTGTTACTATTCCGATCACCATTACTGTTACTACAAAATCATGAGCTCTATTAGTGGTCTGTGCTGAACAGTCTCTTGCTTAGCTTAGACTCTCCCAGTGATTTTGCAAACATCTACAAACTTCTTTTTTTGTGAAGCCTATGACTGAGTAGGCAACTTCTCTAGAGCAATGGCTCTTGAAATTTCTGGTTTCAGGAACTCTTCACACTCTTACAAGATTATTGAGGACCTCCAAGGTCATCTTTTGTTTATGGATGAAAGCTATAGTATTTACTGCATTAAAAAGTAAAACAAATTATTAAAATCTGTATTATTCATTAAAACATGACAGTAATATCCTCAATTTATGTTCACATAAATAGCATATTATTTAATGAAAAGTAACCATATTTTCCAACACCAAGCAAAATTTAGTGAGAAGAGTAACATTGTTTTACAGTTTTGCAAATCTCCTCCAGCTTCATGAAAGACCATTGAATTCTTATATCTTTTTCTGCCTTCAATCTGTTACATTTGAAATATATGAAGAGATATTGTCTTATATAGATATGTAATTTTAAAAAGGAAGTAGTGTTTTAGCTGCCTTTTCAGAGAATTGTGAATATTCTTCTTTGATACTATACCAAAACTTGACAAGTGGTACTTTTTAGAGGTTAATTGCAAAGTGGAATCTGAAACTCTATCAAACTCTATCAATGAATTATTTTTGTACTCTGTTACATTAAAATCCATTGGCTTATATTTCTCTTTTGAGGGGGACTATCTTTTAATTTCTTAAAATGTTTATTTTTGAAAGAGAGAGCCAGAATGTGAATGGGACAGGGACAGAGAGAGAGGGAGACATAGAATCTGAAACAGGCTCCAGACTCTGAGCTGTCAGCACAGAGCCCAATGCAGGGCTTGAACTCATAAACTGTGAGATCAGGACCTGAACCAAAGTTGGACGCTCAACCAATTGAGCCACCCAGGCAGAGAGGGGCTACCTTTTTTTTTTTTTTTAATGTTTTTAATTTATTTTTGAGAGACACAGAGAGAGAGAGACAGCATGAGCAGGGGAGGGCCAGAGAGAGAGGGAGACACAGAATCTGAAGCAGACTCCAGGCTCTGAGCCAGCTGTCAGCACAGAACCCGACACGGGGCTTGAACCCATGAACCGTGAGATCATGACCTGAGCTGGAGCCGGATGCTTAACTGACTGAGCCACCCAGGCGCCCCGAGGGGCTGCCTTTTAACATGGATCTTTGAAAAGATCTACACAGGCATGGTTTTGTAAAATTGCATTGGTCATTTTGAAAATATCGGTTCCCTGAGCTATGCAGATCTTCCAAAAATTGACATAATTTATTATAGAATACAAAAAAGTTTACCTTGATATCATTCCTGATGGGGGTCATTCGAAAAGTCTTTTAAGTTTTGCAGGCTGTCAAGCTCACAGTGGTGAATGCACGTTTTCCCAAATTCTGATGTTTCCTTGAAAATTCCACTCTTGTCTTTGGCAGCATATGTGGTCAGTAGGAGTGACAATCTTACGATGTTCATTTTTAAAAGTCTGTCAAATGCTTGTTTGTTGTTAATTTCTAATTTTTTTCCCATCCTGGTCCGAGAACATACTTGTATGACTTAATTCTTTAAATTCTTCTCAATTCGTCGAGATCTGCTGCACGGCTCAGGACTCCATCTCCCCGGGTACGTCCGTGTGCGCTGGAAAGGCAGGCGCATTCTGCTGTGCGAGGGGGGCTGTTCCGCAAACGTGAACTGAGTCAGGCTGGCTGACAGCATTGTTCAAGTCCTTTACCTCCTTACTGTTTTGTGTCTACCTGTTTCCCAGTCAAGGGGGAGTACAGGAATCCCTAATTCAGTCTGCGGATTTGTCCGTCTCTCCCTGCACTTCTGTCAGTCTTTACTTCATGTGTATGTGTCAAATCTCTCTTGTTTGGTGCCTGAACCACATGCATACATGTATACAGATATACATACACACATTTATTGGCTACTGGGTGTTTTAATTCTATTTAAAAATTTTTATTTGAGTATAGTTGACACACAGTGTTAGAAGATATTTGCAAATGATCTATCCAATCAGAGGTTAATATCCAAAATATATAAAGAACTTACACAACAACACCAAAAAAAAAAACCAAACCAAAAAACCAAAACCCAAGCAATTCAATTAAAAAATGGGTTAAGGACCTGAATAGATATTTTTCCAAAGAAAATAGATAGATGGCCATCTGATCCATGAAAAGGTGCCTAAACATTTATGACAGTAATGTTCTTTTGATTCAGCGATGCATTTATTATTGTGAAATGAGGCTTTCTACCCCGGGTGGTATTTTTTGTTGTTGTTCTGAAATTCTTTGTGTGATATTAACACAGCCACTCCAGATTTCTTTTGATTAGGGCTGGTGTGGTATGGCTCCTTCCATTCATTTACTTTCTGTCTCCTTTTCATCTTTCTGTTTAAAGTGGGCAGCATATAGTTGAATCTTGGTTTTAAATCCAATCTTAAAACCTCTGTCTTTTACTGGAAGTATTGAGACTATTCATACTTAATGTGATTATCACTGTGGTTGGATTTCCATTTGGTTTCTGTTTTTTCCATCTGCTTTTTGTTTCTCTTTTCATTTTTTTCTACCTTCTGTTGAATTCACTGAGAATACAGTTTTTTATTATTATTCCATTTCATTTGCTTTGTTGGCTTGTTGGCTATAACTCTTTGTAATATCAGCAGTGGTTTTAGAGTTTTCAGTACACATCTGTCACTCATCACAGTGCACTAACCATGTCACACATAGTGTAAGAAGTAAATGATAGCATAGTTCCTTTTCTCCCTCCATCCTTGTCCTGTTCTCCTCATACATTTTCTTTAAATCTCTTATAAACCCCCACATTCATTGTTTTTATTTTTGCCTTAAATAGTTGACTGTCTTTGAAAGAGATTAAGGAATAAAAAGTTTTTGTATTTATCCACATATTTACTGTTTCTGGTGCCCTTCATTTCCTTCTCTAGATAGACGTTTCCTTCTGGTATCATTTTCCTTCTGCCTGAATGGCTGCCCCTTTACATATCATGTTTGTGCATGTCTGGCAATCATGGGATCTTTTAGCTTTTGTAGCTCTGGAAAAATTCTTTATTTTTATTAAAATTTTTAAAAATGTTTTTTATTTATTTTTGAGAGACAGAGAGAAACAGCGTGAGCAGGGGAGGGTCAGAGAGAGAGATACAGAATCCGAAGCAGCTCCAGGCTCTGAGCGAGCTGTCAGCACAGAGCCCGACGTGGGGCTCAAACTCATGAACTGTGAGCTCATGACCTGAGCTGAAGTCGGATGCGTAACCGCCTGAGCCACCCAGGCGCCCAAAAGTCTTTATTTTTGAAAGGTATTTTTATTGGGGGAAGAATTCTAGGTTGATAATTTTTCCTTTCAGAACTTTACAGAAGGCATTCTGTGCCTTCGGCTCACTTGTCTTATTTCTGGTGAGAGACCGACTGCTCTCCTTGTCTTTGTTTCTCTGGGTACAGTTTGTCCTTTTTCTGTGGCTGTTTTTAAGATTTTCTCTTTGTCACTAGTTTTAAGCAAGTTGATTATAATGTGCCTTGGTGTAGTTTTCTTTGTGTGTGTATGTGCGTGTGTACGTGTGTATGTGTGTGTGTGTGTGTGTGTGTGTGTGTGCACGCTTGGGCTCATTGAGCTTCTTGGATCTGTGGATATAAAATTTTCATCAGATTTTGATATTTTTGGCTATTATTTTTTCAAAATTTCTCCTGTCCCTTCTTTGTGAACTTAACGCATATTAAACTGCTTGAAGTTGTCACTGATGCTCTGTTCATTTTTTCTTCTCTCTCTTTCATTTTGGGTAATTTTTATTGTCATGTCTTTAAGTTCACTAGTAACTTCTTTGGAGAGGTCTGATTTTCTGTGAATCCTGTCCAGTGCGTTTTCCATCTCACACTGCGTCTTAGATTTGCACTGTCGTGTTTGTCCTTAGAACTTTTACTTGGGTCTGTTTAAAATTTCCGTGTCTCTCTCTAATGTGTCCAATATAATATGATTTTTTCATTGTATAATGTTTGGTTGTGGTGATTTTTTTTTCATCATGAGTAATGTTTTCTTGCTTCTTTACATACTTGGAAAATTTCTGTTTGTTCCCAGACATATGAATTTCACTTTGTTGGGTAGTGCATACATTTTCATTTCTACAAATATTGTTGAGCTGTGCCCTGGAGCTTTGTTAGGTGATCCACAATAGTTTTGAGTCTAGGGTTAATTTTTCCCCATGGCTGAGGTAAAATTCTACTAAATACTCTACTCTGTGCCCTAGATATTACGTTTTTCACTCTTGGTGGTGGGAACAGGCCCTATTGGAGGCCCAAGTGTGGATGTTGGCAGTTGGTCTCCCTAACTCTTTTGGGTGATTCGTTACATGACCTCAGACAGTTTCCTCACACACGTGCAAAGATCTGTATTTACCTGAATACTTGAGGGGGAGCCTCTGTATAGTTCTGGAGTTCCCTGTGTGGCTCTCTTTGGCACTCTGCTCTGTGGCCTTCTCCTGCCTTGGCCTCCTCGGGTTCCTAGTCCTTCTCTCCAACTCAGGGAAGTTTCTGGGCTCTCCTGGGTCCTCTTCACGTGCTGTGGCCAGTCAGCTTTCTAGTAAGCAGCATGTTTATCTCCCATCTCTAAGGGATCATTGTCCTTCATTGTATAACTTCCCCCGTCTAGAAAACTGGTGTCTCCTCTATGTGGTCCAGCTTTGTTGCTGTAGGAGGGCACATCCAACCCCTGTTCTTGATCACATCTTGGCCAGAAGAAGCCTTGCCAAACACCCAAGTCTGAATAACCATGATTTGTCAGCCATTCTTTCAAGTAAAAATGGCATTCCATGGAACAAGTAGTTGGTTTAGCTCAACAACCGCACACATGCTTTTCTCCAAGACAGCCATCTTACATATTGCCGTTGGCTGCAGAGGTGCTTTAGGCATCCCATCACTTTGTCACACAGAACACCGAAAAGACATGTAACCAAAGACTGAGATGTAATAAAATCCCTAATTTTGCAAGCAACCCAAGTGCTGGTCAGTAGATGAATAAAGAAGATATTATATATATATATATATATATATAATGGAATACTACTCAGCCATAAAAAGAATGAGATCTTGTTATGTGCAAGAACACGGATGGATCTGGAGGGAATTAGGCTAAGTGAAGTAAGTCAGACAGAGAAAGATAAATATCATAAGTATCCTATATCCTAAATTGTGGAATTTAACAAGCAAAGGAAATAAGCAAAGAAAAAAAGAGGCACACAAAAAAACCAGATTTTTAAATACAGAAAATACACTGGCAGTTACCAGAGGGAGATGAGTGAGATAGATGAAGGGGATTAAAGAGGTACAAACGTCCAGTCACAGAATAAATGAGTCACAGAGGTGGAAAGCACGGCACAGGGACATAGTCAAGGAGATGGTAACAGCACCTGTCGGTGACCGGCGGGGACTGTACTTAGGGAGTGCGCATGCGTCATGTACAGACTTGTTGAATTATTATGTTCTACACCTGAAACTCATGTAATGCCGTGTGTTAATTATACTTCAATAAAAAAGGAAAAAAGAAACCCCATCATTTTTTACTGTTTCGTTAAGGAATTCCTAAGTGAAGCTGGAGCGTGTTTCGGTAAGTGCCCGATGAGGACTATGACTCCGAGTATAGTTCGTTGCTGCTGCCTTCATCTGTACTGAGGCCCCAACGCTTTTACCCATGACTTTTGCTCTGGCAGTGCAGATGTCCACACAGTGAGAAAAGGCCAATAAGTTCCTAGTATTTGACCTCACAGTCCCCTAGAGGGGTCTCGGGGATGTCCCAAGGGTCCACAGACCATACCCTGAGAACTGCTGTCTCTACAGACATTCTTGTACTTGTGTTAGAGATGTATGTATAAGAATACTCTTCGTAGCCTTGTTGACACTAATTCAAATTTGAAAACAGCTAGGTGATCGCTGGCAGTAGAATGGATAAATGGATTGTAGTATATTCACATCATGAATACTATGTAGCAATTAGCATGACTAAACGGAATCTCTATGTATCTATGTGTGTGAGGATCAAAATAACTGGGTAGAGAAAAAAGACAAATTGCAGAAAGAGATGTCCTGATACCATTTATATGAACTCAGAATGTAAAGTGTTCACGGATACCTACAGATGGTTTATAGGAAACAAACGCTAAGTGGGTGCTGTGGCTGCTCCCGGTGGGAGGAGGACGAGGTGGGATAGGTGGCGGGAACCCTAGTTACACCTGTAATTCTTGGTTTTCATGGTTAAGAAATACATCTGAGGACATCAGCCGAATAGGAAAACTTGAAAGTGTGGTTGGTTGGCAGGTAGGTTTTTACGATATTCTCTCCGTTTGGGAAGGTCTGAAATTCTTCATAGTCATCCTCCTCCTCCTCCTCACCCAGAGATACACAAACATTTTGAGAAGAGCGTCAGTACGCAGTGGGTTCCTAGTTCCGTGGGAACAAGGGCCGGCGAGCCCCGCGGGCAAGCTCACCACGGGGTGACCTTGGTGCCAGCCGCAGTCACTCACCAGGGGCTGCCGGACTGGACCCAGCTTCCCATTCAGCTCTGTGATCACCTATGAAACGGGATTATCATCCTGATTCTGCAGGCGGGACCAGCCGCATTCTGAAATAATGCAACTCACCGTGACAGGGTCGGGCAATTAGTCCGTTGTGAAGTCACGGCCGGAATCCGGGTCTTCTGGGTTCCATCCAGGTCTCTGCTTTGCCCCCTCTACTGATGGCCGAGATGATTGGGTTTTATGTGAAGTTATTCTGTTTCTCTTTCCCCTTTAGCTCTTCTTCCAAACCTTTAAAAAAAATTTTTTTTTTTGTTATGTTTCTACTAAGTGAGCTAGCTGGATCAATTACATTGTATTTGTTGCTATAGCAACAATAGCGCAGCAGTATTATTAGGTATTATTACTGTTTGGTTGTGTTGTGAGATGGAGCCAGGCTGGTGCCCTGCTATTTGCAGAGGGCTCTTTCCAGTGGCTGCAGGTTTCTTGTCTGTGAAGCTCATTGCATCAAGGCTGTGCTGCATGAGGTGAGGCCTCGGAGGTTTGGGGCCGGCCCCGTCGCCTGCTCCGGGAAGTCTCCGCGATCTGTTTCGTGATAGGATCATTTATCGAATTTTAGGTGACAAAACCAAAGAACCTTTTGAGGTCGTTGACAGTAATATCCCACCGACACGTGAGCGTTGTCTAAAGATTTATTTGAATTAATTGAGTAGATGACGGAAAGAGAGGATATTCATGCTCGCGTGCTTTTCCCACTTGCGGCTGTCTGATAAGAAAAACGGAGGCAGTTGCTTGAGGTTTCATTATCGCGTCTGGGAAGAGGGGTTGAGGATTTACAGAGTTTAAAAACAGAACTTTGAGAGTTTGGGCGGCATGTTTACCTGCCAGTGTCCCCCCCCCCCCCCCCCCCCCCCCGAAGCCGGAGGGGTCTGTGCCGCAGAGAGGCGGTGACATTACCAAGGCGCTCACTCCCTGCCAAGCCCTCGGGCTGCTTTCTGGGGGCGGGGGGGTGGGTCTCTGCGTCTGTCTTCACCTTCCCGGAAATACGGACAGCGTTTTCTTTACGTGTTAGATCAACTGAGAACAACACAGTGACTCTCAAGCACTGTTGGTGGGAGTCTGTCTAGAGTGGTTTGATCTTTCTGACTTGTCGCTTGTGTGCGTGACGGTGAGAAGGACCAGCCCTGGAGTCGGACTGCCACTTTCTGGCTGCAGGTCCCTGGGCAAGTCCTTTAGTCACTCCGTGCCTCCGTTTCCTCAGCTGTGAAGTGAGGCGACGTCACTGGGGATTGCCTACTTAATTAGGTGGTTGGGAGCACAAGAGACAGTGCACGGGAAGTGCTCACCACCGCGTCCCTGTTACAGGCGCAAGTGAAAATGTGTGTTCTCTCTGGCACAACAGCTCCCCAGTTGAGAATTCATCCTACAGAAAGGCTGTCGTAAGCGTTCAGAGGCACATTTACACGGATGTTCATCGTCAGGTAACCTACGTGTCCATCGCGAAGGGACTGGCTAGCCACGACATGGAATCTAATGCAGCTGTTCAAAAGGATAAGGGGGTTTGAATGTATTTATATGAAAATAGATTGAGGCCATACTATTAAATTAAATTTCTTTCTGCCATTTCGGTGTGAAAATCTTAAACATACAATCAAGTTGAAAGAGCTTTGCAGGGAAATCCATGTCCGTCACCAGCGTCCACCGCGAACATCCGGTCCTCCTTGTTTTATCACACAGCCCCTCCGGCCAGCTGGCCGGCTTTCCGTTTGGATTCAGAGGAAGTTGCGGACCTCAGGACCCCGGCCCCCGGATACTTCAGCGTGCGTTTCTTGATTAGAGTCCATTATTTGTTAACAGTTCTTTCGAAAAATTAGCTTTGGAACAATACAGATAGTATACGGATGCATTTATGCAGTAAACAAAGATGTTTCTACAGGTGGGGCTACGTGGACTTGGCAAAGCGCTTTCGGTGGTAATCGGTTAGGAGCAGCAGTCCTGAGCAGTGTACTCTGACTTAGAGTTTGAATTATACCACTTAGTGTCATGCTGGGGCACGGCGTTGTGGTTCCTGCTCCTCCCTCTTCTTCTGCCGCCGCCTCCTCCTCCTCCTCCTCCTCCTCCTCCTCCTCCTCCTCATCAAACAGCTATAGAAAGCTTCTGTGGTGAAGGTACAACATATGCAACACTTGCATTTCGTGCAACAAAAGGAACACAAAGAGGACACTTTTCTAATTGGGGACACTTGCTTTGCCCTTAAGGAAGCCTGGGGTCCTCTCTGATACCTTGGCGTGAGGACTCTGAATCAAAACTGAGAGCACTTTTGTAAACATCTGCACTGCCAGGGAAGAGCCTGATTTTAAGGAAATATTGAAACACAAATGGAGATTTGTGGAAGACGTGCGGGGACGTGGGGTGATTTATCTCAAGGGGCGTTTTCGTCTGTGAAATGTGCGTGAAGCTGATTGGCATGTGTCACCTTGGCTAATGGGACTCGCTTTAAAGTCTGAAACCAAAGTTCTAAAAGGCAGAAAGATGAGGCCCTTAGATTTGTCGCAATTAGGTATCCGAGTGCTTAAACCCACTTGATAATTTTCTCTTCATGTCTGTGGGCTGCGGCGTGTGGGAGGAAAAATGGGGAGCCATAGGGAGTGGGGGGGTGTGAACGCAGACCTATATATAATTTACTTTCCTGGAAAGATACATAGTCAAGTCATTTCAATTGCATTTTCCTGGGGGCGTGTATCCTAAAGATCTTGCCTCCAGTTGGGTGGCGTCCATTAGAAGTGGCAAAAACATTTTTTTTTTTTTATGGAGGAATTCAGAAATTTTTAGAGCTTTGCAGTGCATGTTTTTCAATATGTTAAGTGCTATCAGAGGGTTTGGATACTTCAATCTTCTTTAAATAAATGGATTTTACAATTGCAAAGTGGTGGCTTCTCCTTTTTTTTTGGGTTGCAACTCACAGTAGCTCCACCTTTTAAGTGAAATTTTAGACACGGTGGGTTCCAGAATGCTAACTGTGAATTTTTTTTGGCTTTTAGCATTTTGGAATAGAGTTTAAAGTTTCAGAAGCAGCCAGCATATTTCAATTTAATCTACTGCTGCTGTGTTGTCTCTTGTTGATAGCATGATGCCAGGGCCACAGAGATGTTTTCACGATGTAAATAATTTGTGTATTATAAGTTGTCCAAACACGGCGTGTGTGTGATAGGCTGCTGCAAAATTGCCTGGATATGGTTTTACATGATGGACTGTAATCGTTGCTTAGAATCATTAGAGCCCGTATGTAAATAATCCGCATTTAAAATGGTCTTAAATGTGCTCAGACAATGGATGTGGATCCCTCCTCCAGATGCCTGACTCCCATCGCGAGTTCACAGCTCCCAGCGCGGGCGCGTCTCACACGGGCCTCGGCAGCCCCGCGCCCAGCTCGCAGGTGTGTTTGTGCCCGGGGCTCGGGGTTCGCCGCGTTGGGCCATGAACACGGCCAGGTGGGGCGCAGATTAAAATCTGGACCCCGTGGCTTTCTGCCTCTTCCTTCCATCTCCGTGTTTTATAAAGACAGGGCCGAGTGGGAGCAGGGACATGGAGGTCCCTAAGGTGGCGCCCCCGGATCTGGAACGTGGGAGGAAGCCGAAACATTATTCCGTCAGAAGCTGCCCTTGAGCCAGCGCGGGCAACGGCCTCTCAGATGCTCTGCCCGTCTTAGGCACACGGCCTGGCTGGGTGGGCAGGGAGCTCTTGACCCCAGGCCGGCCCGTCTGCCTTCTTCTCTGCTTCCTTTCTGGGTGAGCAGACTGTCGGTTAGACTTGTGGAGGCCCCGGGGCGCGGGGCTGCCAGTCCGTGCCCATCTGTTGTTTAGGAGGGCCGGTTAAGCTCTCTCTTTGCAACACACACGCACACACACACACACACACACACACACACACAACATAACATAAATCAGAGCCAGGATCTTTTAACATTTACAGTTTTAAATGAAATTCCTGTTGAGAGTCTCTTAAGCTAGATTTATATCTGATTTTGCATTGAACTGTGTCGTTATGTGGGTTTGAGAAACTCTTACGAAATTAAGCATAATGCGAAAACATGCTGAAAAGACAGTTCTGTGGAAATGTGAAGCATTATTATGTTATAGAATATCGGAGTGGAGAAATATGCATAAAGGCCCGATTACCATGGACATTTTCCTTTTAATGATCCTTGTACAATCCTTGGCAGGAAGGTTTGCTGATGTCTCCTTGCAGATGAAGGAAAATTGAGGCAATATTGATATCTTACATCCCTTTTGAGTTCCCGAGAATACCGGGACAGCAAACCAGTCCGCCTTCGTGTTCCGAACCTAGGCCCAGTCTGTCCGAACTCACGCTTGCAGGGAATTTGGGAGAATCTGTTGGTTTATGTTTGGGGATTTGGCTGAAGTCTACACACCATGGATGGACCAAGAGGTTGAAATAACATATGGCGAGATGAACTTCTGGATGCCCTGAACTGGAAGCTTCTAGAAGCTACTAGATTGGATGACTCGGATATTGTTTGGTCTTCTTCTCTGAAGAGTTTTTAGGATTGCAAAGCATCTGTCTGGGATGGGTATGGGGTGGTTGGTAAGAGACTCTTAGCTTGGGCTGAGGTTTCCTGTTTTCTAGCCACAGGCAGGGCCGTATTCCATATACACCCCGCCCCCCGCCCCACCGGGGACCCTGCTCGGCTTTGTTTCCGATGGAAGACTCCCCCTGCCTCCCCTCGCCCCTCCCCCGGGCTACCCTGGCCCCTTGTCAGAAGCCCCGGTCCCTGTCTTGTTCCTGGCATGGCAGACCTTCTTTTGGCCAGGGACCGTGATTCTGGTGGGGAAAGACAGCCCTGCTTCCTTCCTCCTGGACTCAGTCCCCCGTCTCCATCTGGGGGCAAGAGGTCCGGGTCAGCCGGGGCAGGGCTGGCTGGTGGGACTGAGATCACGAGCCTTCTAGAAAGCCTCCCTCCCTGTGCACCTCCTAGCAGGTTCCCTGGCAGGGCTGCAGCTTTTCCAAAAACCCTTTCTGAGCCTGTGCCCTCTAAGCCTGGCGTGGAGATGCCACCTGCTGTGGGGGAGGGGAACGGAGGCCGAGCCGTGCCCCGGGCTGGCGCTCAGGCGCCTCTCGCGTTTGCGCTGGGTTAGACTCAGGTGACAGCCAGCTCACACCTTCAGTGGGGGTGGCGGCAGCCCTCACCCTCCGCTCCCCTTTCTCCTGCTCTTCTTGGAAGCTCTTAAAACACCTCAAGGCGTTTGTTACTTAGAGTCGCTTGAAATTAAGCAATTTGTCTAATTTGGGCCTGCAATGCCCGGTTCTTGGCCACCAGAGGTCACTGTAATAAGGTGGAAAGCAGGTGTTCCAGAGTCTTAAGTTAGTAGTTGGCTCAAAAAAAGAAAATGAAAGCAAACCGAACAAAATCCCCCCGGTTTTCTAACTGGCCTGGGCGTGCGGCGTGCTCTCAGCTGTGGGCTTACAGCCCTGCTCTCTTCTCTCCTGGTCTACCCCCTGCAAAGCCTGGCAGGAGCAGGGCAGGTGGCTGCGGGGGGGGGGGGGGGGGGGGGGCGCCCGACTCCCAGGTGTGCCCTGTTGTGTGCATCAGAGGTGGTGTGTGTGTGTGTGTGTGTGTGTGTGTGTGTGTGTGTGTGCGCGTGCATGCTCTCCTCCCGCCCCATCCACCACACGCCCTGAGCTTCATCCTCGGGGTCCATTTCTTGCCGCTGTGTTGGGGTTACGCGCCCTGGGGAGCGAGGGCGCTTCCCCTCTGTGACATGGAGGCGGGAACAGCGCTATCCGCCTGGGCTTGTTTGGTGTTAGAAAGAGATGATGCAGGAAGCTAGTGCTTGGGAAACGTCAGCCCTAACGACACTCTTATGGGGGGGGTCATCGGTGGGAGAATCTACACCCCAAAGAGTGGCTTGAACTCTTTGTCAGGGGGTCATGGTCCCCCCTCCCTGCCCTCTCTGTCCCTCCTCTCGCTCTGTGGATGCTGTTGGGCAAAAGTAAGAAACGCCTGCCTTTGTTGGCAGCGGTAGCTGAGCGTGCGTCCCCGTAGGTGTTTCGTGTTTGGTGGGTGGCTGGCGGGAAAACCTTCGAGCTCTAGGTGGGAGGTTGGGGGGCCCGTGCTTGGCAGACACCGGACCCTCTGGCTGGAGGCTTTGTGAGGTTTCTCACGCACTCATTGCTTTTCCAGCTCCAAATGCCCGAGCTGCCCGAACACAGTGAAATTAGAGATGCATGCGGATCTCTGCACGCCGCGAGGCGGCCTGGGGAGAGGGCGGTTTGGGACGCAGGTGCTCACATTCCTCCCCGGGAACATTTGGAGGATATATGGGTCTTGGGGAAGGTGGATGCATTACCTGGGCCTCTGGAGGGCCGTTTGGGCTGCCAGCGGAGGAGGTCAGGAGCAGTGATCTACAGGACACGCTGCTGCCATCCGCCTTCAGCAGTAATTTCCCCTGGATGTCTCTGCGGAGGTGCCACACGCGCACACACGCACACACACACGCGCACAGAAAATCACTAGGGCTGCAGAGCCTGCAAGCTGGCAGCACAGACTGTGGGGCTGCAGCTGCCGGGCCTGTGATCCCAAGCCCACGCACCGGCTCTGGGGTCTTACCCCGCCTGGGCAGGAAGGCTGGGGGGGCCCAGAGCGACAGAGCAGTGCTGTTGGGGACCCTGCTGCTGCAGTGTGCCTGTGGCACCAAGGCTGTGGGCTTCGGCTAGTCCAGAGAGGTCTGAAGCTAGAAAGGCACAGGCATGATTAGCCAGTGGTGATGGGCCTCCCGTGCACAGATGTTGCAGCGGGCTCTGAGAGAGGAGAGTGCTCTCCGACCTTGAAGACGTGCCGGCTGGAGCCCGAGTGAGCTGCAGGCTGGAGGTTCCCCGCCTCCCTTGGCTCCCTGGGTGACCTTCTAAAGCGTCAGCCCTTCGCGGGCTCTGATCCTGCGCGCTGTCCTCCTGCATCGCGCCTGCTGTGTCTCCCCTCCCAGCTGCTCCCGTCTCTGCTCCCCCTCGCCCTCCCCTCCCCTGCATCTCCGTTCCTCTTCCCGTCTGCCCGCCATGTCTCCTGTCCTTGCGTCATCCTGCCATTTGGACTTAGGAACAGAAGCTGCAGGGGCACCTGGGTGGCTCAGGTGGTTAAGTGTCTGACTCCTGGTTGCAGCTCAGATCGTGGTCTTTGGGTTCGTGAATCTGAGTCCTGCTCAGGTCATGATCTCGCAGTCGGTGAGATCGAGCCCTGCATCAGGCTCTGCGCTGATGGCGGAGCCCGCTTGGGGTCCTCTCTCTGTCTCTCTGTCTCTGCCCCTCCACCCCCTCTCAAAATAAATAACGAAAAGAAAAGAAAAGAAAGACAAATCCCCCAAACCATACATGTGGAGGTCCCCACACAGGCTCTGGAGTTCTCTGGAAGGAGCCCTCTTTGTGAACCTAGTGAATAAATCTCTTCGATCGGTGCTACCTCCTGCATGAGGAGACCTTGCAAAGTGTGGCTCGAATCCCCAAATTCTTCACAGATGAGTCTATCCTGTTTTTAACTCTGTGCCAGATGCCACGGTTTATATGCTTATCTCTTTAATCCTCCTAAACCCCCGAGAAGCCAGTCCTAATGCCAACCCCGTTCTGCAGATGCAAAGCAGAAGTTCAGACCATTTAAAAGATAACTGGTCTGAGGTCACCCAGCTGGAAGGGGACTGAGCAGCGGAGCCGTGCTCTCCACCCACTCTGACACGTTACCTCCAGGGACAGCGGCCCGCCCCTCCTGGGAAGGTCTGCGGCCGTTACCAGCCGCACCCGCCCGTCTGACTCCCGGCTGCTGGAGTTGAAAGCGTCCTTCCGGCTCCTGCCCACCCTCTGCTCACAAGGGAAGCAGCTGGTCTCCATCTTGCATGAAATCCCCTTCCTATATGTCTGACTCGGCACCAAGTTACCCCCCAGGCCAGCCTTGAATTCTTTAAACGTTTAAATGTATCTACATCTGAAAGATGGTCTTTATTCCATTAGAAACCCCTCCGGGCTCACTCTCGATGCCCTTGAGGGAAGAGGGTTTCTGGAAGGGGGACTGGAACATGACTGATGTTACCGAGTTTCGGTTCTTTCAACCCGAGGTATGAAATTGGCTTTTTGAGCACGCTGTGCCCGCGGAGCTGAGTAAAACAGCCCGCGCGGATTCCAGGAGTCTCCTCTTTGAAGATGTCCTCTAAGATCTGCTCTTGGATTGTGTGACTGATGAGGGCCGGGGTTACCGCGGCCCTGCCTGATACCAGTCATCTTTGCCGTCAGCACAGGACACAGAGCGTGCACATATGCCTGACTGAGACTTTCCCTGGAGAAGACGGTGTTAATCAGGGCGTTTGGCAGCGATACGGTGCTTTTGAACCTGAATAAAAGAAAAGACAAGATTAAATTAATGGCTTCGGTGCTTCTGTTCCTTTCTCAACTGCCCTTCCAGGTGCTCGGAACCCCGCCTCTCTGAAAGGCCCGGGTTCTCCCAGCGGGGCGCCTCGATGGGGAGGAGACCCCTTTGGGAGGATCACTGGCCTCTGACCCGTCTTGGCAGACGTACACAGAAAGTCCAATTTCAGATCTGCTTCTGCATATAAATAGCAGTATTACTTTTAAATTGAAAATTTCATTTTTCCTGCCTGGTGTGTAAGCAAATAATTGAAACCTAATTTACTTTATTTAATAAGCCAGCAGCCAATGTGGAGAAGCCCACACTGATAAGAATTCGGGGGCATTGTTTACAGCTGCCCGGAGTTTTCTGGCTGGCTTGTTGGGGTCTGAGAGTGTCCAGCAGAGTCCCCCCAGCCCCTCCCGAGTCCCCTGAGAACTCCCGGGTGGCCTCCCAGGTGCACGAGACACCGCTTACGAGGTTGGTGACCACACGCGGGGACTGTCCACGAGCGGGTCCCAGCGTGGGGCGCTGGTGGGGCTCCCGGTGCTCACGGGGCAGGGCCACAGCGTCCTGGAGCCGCACGGGCTTCTCTCACGCGTCCCTGGCACGGGACGGATGTCCTCATTCTGCAGACATTCCTGTGTGCCTGCCTCTCTGCTGGCCAGATGGAGGAGGCACTGCCTTCCCCTTGAAGAACTCCTGGTCATTGGGAGAGGCGGTGGGAGACGGGAGAGAGGGACTGACTCCCTTTGAGCAGGAGCGTGGGACGGGGCAGGACTGTGTGTCCCTGGACTCACACAGGACTGGTTTGGGGACACTGCTGTTTTTACTTAATAGACCTGTGACCTTGGTAAATAATGTCTTCGAGCCTTGATTTCTTCATCTGTGAGAAATGCCCGTAGCGATGCCTTTTCCCCAGAGTTGGCACGTGGAGGATCTAAGAAAGCAAACGCACACCCATCAGGGGACGTTGCCCGTCACAGCCCCTGGCCCGGGACAGATGGTGGGGGGGGGGGGGCGTGCCCATCCGTCTCCGCACTTCGGCCCAGGTCAGGGTGGGGGCGCACTCCCCTCTCCTCTTGGAAGTGGCAGGAGGCCTGGGTTTGGTGGGTGCCTGAGGAGCAGAAGTGGCTCGTGTCCCTTCTGGGCAGAAGCTTCGAGAGCCAGCACGTGGTTGGCTGTGTCCTGTCCCCCAGCTTGGCAGCAAGTTCACGTCAGGATGTTCACATAAGGTGGCGCCTCCGTCTGCCCTGGTCCCTGAGTGGCCACAAGGCACAGAGGCCCCCCCCGCCCCGCCCCGGCATGCATTGCGTGTGTGATACGAGCAAGCAGTGGATCTTGTGTTTCAAGCCGCTGGAATTGTGAGGTTGGTCATCACTGCGGGGGGACTTGGCCCCTCCTGACTGAATGTCCGAGACAATCGGTCTTCTCCCTGCAGTGAGAAGGAGAAGGTTCCATTGGAGCCCACTCTGCAGTCAGCACCCAGCACTTTCCAGGGGCACAAGGAGAAAGGACAATTGCAGGGCTGCGCCCCCGCTCTGGGGAGCGGATGCCCGTCTCCTCTGTGTTCCTCCTCTTCTCTCTTCCTCTCCCCTCTCGTTCTCCGCTCTGCACCCCTGTCTTCTCCCTTCCAGCATCCGCCTCTGTCTTCTCTTGCCAGGCGTCCCGGGGCTCAGTGACCCCGTGTCCCCAGCGAGGGTGCCTGTCTCAGGGCGTTGCAGGGACACCTCTCCTGCGCCCCCAGCTTCTCCCCATCGCTCCTCTCTCAGAGGTTCCCAGGCTTAGGGAGGGAAGTGTGGGGACAGCAGTGAGGTGCCCGCCCGCTGGGCAGGAGGCATATTTGAGGGGCGTCTACCCAAGTTTGATGCCACCCTGGGAACCGAGCCCTTGTGCCCTGGGTAGATGCCGTATACACCTGGAATTTGTCTTGCTGGGTGACTTTCGCTGTGACAGATTTTAGGGCCTCACTCACCCCTGCTCCCCAGTTCGTCTCCTGGCTGGCTGGTCGGGGAATTCCAGGCTAAGTCACCCCGAGAGTGGGGAAGGTGGCTGGTCGCTGCTGTCCGGCTGGTCTGGGGCCTGGGATACAGAGAGGGCTTTGCGGAGGGAGGGAGGGAGTTGGCCCGGCCTGGGGGGATAAAGACTTGGGCAGGATGGCGGAAGAGCCGTGCTTTATTAAGATAATAGTACAATCATGGTGGGAACGAAGCCTATTAATTATCATGACAAGGAGAGATTTTTGAGTGTGGGGAGAAGGGAAGAGAGCGTCACTCCAAGGTAAAATCACAGCGCACTTGGAAGGTCCAGGTAATTACGGGAGTGAGGCCAGCGCTAACTAGATAGTCACAGTGGGAGTCATTTGAAAAACAAAATACAATTAAAAGTTTAATATTTGATGGAATTAGTAAACTAAGACTTGCAGGGATGCATCTTCTGGGGGGAAGGGAGACTCCTCGGCGTGCGTGGGGGCAGCCGCGTGGCCGGAGCGTGGTGCGCCCTGCTCCCTCGGCCTCGCACGGAGGGAGGGGCGCCGCCGGTGGGCTCTCTCCGCCTCAGAGCTTTGCGATGCCCGCCCCCGCCCCCCGTGCCCGCCTCTGAGTGCCCCTCGGCAGGTTCTTGCCTTCCTCTCGCCTCTCAGCTGCTCCCCAGTCGGAAGGCGGCGGGCTCACTTGCCGCCGGGCCGCTGGCCTGCCTCCCACAGGGGCACACGTCCCGCCGGCGCGTGCAGATGCGGCGCTCGAGCCGGCCTCCGTGCCTTCCTAGGGGGCTGGCCCGTTGAAGCTGAGCTTTGTGATAAGGCCTTTCCCAAATGCATTTGAAATTGTTCACAGGACTTTTGAGACTTTACGATGATCCATCAGCCTGTGTTGCAAATCTCCTCCAGCTTTAGGAATTAGCTTAAAATTAAAGTTACAGAGAGACCAGATCTCCCTCGACCCGCGCTGACTCAGGAACCTGCAGCGCCCGGCTTCATTTTAGCCGGCAGCTCCCTGACGTGGCACCGAGGAGGCTGTCCTCCGGTGTCAGTGGGCTAATTTGACACCCTGATCAGCCGTTCTCCGGACTCGCAAGCACAGCACATTTCAAGTGCGGGGGTCACACGCGCACTGAGCGTCGGTTTCGACTCTTGGCCCAAGCTGAAGATCCAGGCGGGGTCAATGTCAGCAGTCCAGAGGAAGGCTGTCTGGTCAGAAGGGCCGGTGTGCCATGAACCTGACCCAAGGCTTCTTTAGGGAGACCCGGCCCTCCACCGGGTGCCCCCAGCGCCTCCCCACAGGCCCTTAGTTCTGGGAAATTCGATGACTCACCACAGTCACGGTTACACGCCATCTTTATTTCCTGTCTCTGGTTTTCAAAGAAACAATGAACAGCCAGTAAGATGCGATGCTTTTCAAAGCATTTACTTAGCTCATGAATGTTTATTAAACCCTCTGAGTGGGCTGGGCGCTGTCCTGGGTCCTGGGGCACAGTGGCTAAAGCAGTCACAGACTTTTGCCTTCCTGGAGTTTGTATTCTAGCAGGAGGGGGGGTTCAGGTGGTCAACAGGATGAGTAGGTGACCTTGGGGAGGTCTCAGGGTGTCCTGTGTCCTGAGGGGAGGCAAAGGGATGGGGGGTACAGAGAATGGGGGAAGGGCAGTTGGGAAGGCCACACCCCTGTGTGGGTGGAGCCCCAGGAAGCCAGGGAGTGAGTGAGCCTCCTGGACATCTGGGGCCTGACGGAGTAGCAGGTGCCGTGTCCCTGAGGGGGCAGCAGGGATTAGGAGGCTGGAGCTGGGTGAAGGGGAGAGGGGAACGTGGAAGGACAGACATAAGATCAGAGAAGGGCCAGGACAGGCCGTGTGGCACTCAGGCCACTGTGCCCGGAGGAGCAGGGCAAGGACCGGAGCCTCCCTGGCTCAGCTTACTGGCGAGACAGGACAGGAGTCTGTTCCCTGGATCCTGATTTGGAAGCGAGTTTGTCTTCAACTCGAAGGCCTAGTGGCCATGCTGCCCATGGTTTGGGGTGTGATTTGGGTTCCGTGTGCTCGAGAGGTGACCCCCAAGTCAGCTCTTTCTGTTTCGGTCTTGGTTGGGGAGGTGCTGGCGTGAGGTGCCCAGAGACACGGAGAACAACGCCAGCACCCAGCGTGAGGACAGGAGGGTCTGGCGGGAGGCCGATAGGGCACCTCGGCGCCGAAGGTTCTCTCTGCGCTTGTTGGGATGAGCCCTGGGTGTTGTATGGAAACCAATGTGACGATCACTTATAGTTCAGAAAACAAGTTCTCTCTGGTTGCCTATGAGCTGAAAAACCTCAGGACTCAGAAGGGCGGCTCCCAGCTCCTTCCAGATGCTGTGGGCTGGTGGGGAGAAGGTCGTGCGCTCGGTGGTGGCACATACAGGCTCGTGGGCGACCCGGTGAGCGCCTGCCCCAGAGAGAAGGTTACCGGCTGGCACCGCAGCTCCTGCCCCGGGCCACGCGCCATGCTGTTCCTTCTGCTGACTCCGTGTCTGTGTGGCTGACGGGCAGAGCTGGCTTGGCCCTCCTGCCTCTGCTCGCTCCGAGCTGCAGGCCCACTTGGGGTGCCCAGCCTGGGGGTTCAAGGTGGTTGGTGATGAGCCTGGGGACTCAGGTGCTGTTTGCTCTTTGATGGAATGTCCTTTCTGAGGAAAAATGCGCTGTTTGCCAGGACAGACTCCGAACATTCCTGAACCAGAGGCTGCTCCCTTTGGATCCATATTTATAGGTGGCCCCTCCAAGCTCCCAAATTTCCCTCTGTCCCCAGACTCTGATCCCTGTACAGCTGCATGCACTCCTTTTCAGACTGCATCTCCCTACTCCCCCAGCTTCCGGAACTTTCTGCCGTGCTCTCGGGAACTTGAGGGCTCCCTGCCTCCCCACCCCATCCCCACTGCCGGCTCCCCGTGCTCCCTCTGCAGGCCTCTAGCCCTGTCTCTTGTCCTGCAGTAGGTGCACCCACCATCCTCCAGGCCTCTTCCGGATCATGTCCCTCCCCCGGTCCATCCGCGGGGGGCCCTGCTCCCCAGCACTCCACAGGGCCATCCGGGTCACTCTCCCCTCAACCGCTGGGCAGTGCCAGGCCTCTCCTGGCATACGGTGTCTCCATGCCCTCTACCGACGATGACGGTGCCCTCTCTCCCCGGGGCCCCGCCTCCGCCTTTCTCCCTGCCTCCCTCCCGGCGCCGGGGTCTGGCATCCCTGACCTCCAGCATCACATCGCGTGTTCCGCACGCCTGTTCTCCTCGCCCCCACTGTGCTCCACGCCAGCTTCCCCAGGCCCAGGGCCCTTCCCCCCTGTCCTGGCCTCACTCCTAACTCTGCTCAGGTGCTGCTCCAGCTGGTCCCCCAGCCTGTCCCGCTGCTCTGCCCCTAAGGCCCTCAGGGCCTTCAGCTCCTCACCACCGACCTCAAGTGTGCTCTACACCGTGGGCACCTCCTGCGTGTGCCTCTTCCCCTCCCTTCCCCTTCCCTCCCCATCCCTCTCTCCCCTCCCCCCTGCTCTCCTCCCCACTCCTCCCCTCTGCCTGCCCTCTCACCAGGAGGGGAGGCGGTCAGAACACTACCCAGCCCCCTGCTCCCGCCCTCACAGCGCTGAGGTGGGGTGTGTGGGGGGTAGTTTAGGGGCCGAGGGGGAGGGTGGGTCCAGAGCAGGAGGGGGTTAGGCGCGAGGAGGCCCAGGCCTTGGCCGAGCACATGTGATGAGGTGGCAGGCTGGGGGCCGGATGGGGCTGCACAGAGCGATTTGCCGGGGCTGTTGGGACGACACCTTCACCTGTGAACTGGACCCTGTTGCTCCGCCCTTCCCCCCTCCCCACGCTGGCGTGTCCTCTCCTGCCTGTCTCTCCCTGGCTCCCAATTCCCGTCTCTTTCCCGTCAGCATCCACATCATGAAAAAACACCCTCCAGACTCGTCTCCGCCTCCAGCTCTGACTCCATTCGTGTTGTTCCCTTTACATCAAACCTTCTGAAGGACAAGGTCTACACTCACCACCTCCGATCCTGCCACCTCCTCATGGCCGGACACGAGACTCCACCTCAGCAGCCTCCCACCCACCTTTCTGCTCTGCGTCGCCTGCCTCACCCCTGCGCTCCTCTAGCATCTTCTCCACACAGCTGTGCGAGAGGCCCTGTTAGAACCCGGGTCGCTGCTCACAGCCTTCCCGAGGTCCCTCCGCACTCAGGTGGCCTGGACTCTTCACAACCAAGACCCGATGGGACCTTCCTGCCCGGGGCCCTCTGAGCTCACGCCTCCCCTCTCCTCTTGCTCACTCCATTCAGAGACACAGGCCTCTTTGCCATGTCTCACCCCAGGGCCTTTGCACAGGCTATTCTTGCCTGGAATGGTCTCCCCCCTGCAAGTGTCTGTGTGGCTCCCTCTCACCCCTGCAGGGAGGGATTTCTGTCTGTTCTGCTGCATCCGCAGCACCTGCAGGAGAGCCTGACAGGTAGTTGGTGCTCAGTGCACGTTTGTGGAAGGAATGAATGAATGAATGAATGAATGGGTACCGCTGGCGCCTGAGGAGACGGCTCTCAGCAGTGCAGCTTCCTGCACGGCCCCTCCTGTGGGCCCTGAGAGCCTCCGTCCCCACTGGCCCTGGAGATGTCTTCCCCGCCGGCCATGTGTTCCCACCGCCTCTGCCGGGATGAGTCCCGGGGTGTCCCTGGGCTTGCTATGTCCCCGGCCCCCCGCCCTCCCACCGAGTGAGTCACTGCTGGTGCGTGGCCCGCCTCCTTTCCGGCTCTTCTCACCCCAAGCTCTGGGAGTGGGGGGCTCTCCTGCTGATTCACGGACGTGCCCACATGAGCCCCCCGCCCCTGGGGGAAGGTTCTCCCGGTTCCTACAACAAAGAGCGCGCCTGCCCGGGGCTCGGACTGTGAGGTCCCCTGGCGGGCCCGCTGGGCGATCTCGGGGCCGGAGCACATGTTCGTCTTCCACTTCTTGCTCCCCTTTCCTTCCCGTGATCGGTCAGAAGCAACCAGTGGGGCCGAGTGGCAACTTCTCTCCACTCGAAGACAGGCTGAGCTGGACCCGCGCTGGGGGGCGTGGGGGTGGGGGCCCCAGGCCTCTCGGGGAGCCCGCCCCAGGCACAGGCCCCGCCCCTGCGCGGGCCACAGGTCAGGCCAACCTAAGCTCCAGTCACGACACTACCACTTCCTAGTTCTGTGACTCGCGGGAGGCAGCCTCTCTGGCCTCCGTGTGCTCATCTGTAGAATGGGGTGGTGACAGCGCCCCACTTGTTGGGTGGTGTGGGAGTGATGGTAATGCGTGACTCGCATTACCTGGTAGCTCTTAACTGTTTTAGGCAAAGCCCTAGACCTGAGAACCGGAGACCGCCCCCCCCCCCACCGACAGCAGCGTGAGGCGGCTCCGAGCCCTGGCATGGGTGTGCTCTGCCCTTCAGTGGCCCTGAGCACCCCCTTCCTCAGCATGAAATGAGGCACAAATGAGAAAACAATCGAGAAGGGGCTCTGAACTCGAATACACTACACACACGTTAGGGACGTTGGGATCTCTTACCCTCTACCTGCGCAGCAAACATTCATTGTGCCCTTGTCTCGGATGCTGTGGGAGGTGGCGGCCACCCCATGGGCACCTGCTGCGCAGTGGCCCACCACCCTGTGGCACCTGCACCTGGGTGGCTCCGTCTTTATCCAGGGGCTACGGCGGCGGTCAGTGGGGAGGCCCTGTGTCCCCATCGGCAGAGCCCAGGCCACCCTGGCCTTTACCTGCCTGGACCCGCTCAGGGATTCAGAGGCTGTGTTCCTTGGGCTCTGCCGTGAGCCCTGACTGGAAGGGTATCAGGCTCAACAGCCCCAGTGGGGACAACTTCTCGCTCTGCGGTGCCTTCCTGGGGAGCCTCCAATCAGGCCACGTCCCTCCGCCTCACTGGGTACAAGGGGAACCGTTTTCCTTTGCCCCCAAAGTTTCTGTCCTTCTCGCCAATGTCTGCATGATCTCACGTGGGTTCGTATCAACACACAGAGATGCGGAACTGGTCCCTGGGGCCAGGGGCTGCCCGGGGACGTCAGCTCAGGGGCCTCCGGGTCCCATGTCTTCAGGATCATTCTTCACCTGGAGCTGGCCGGGAAATGGCATTTCACAGACATGCGTGGTGTGGTGACCTCGTTTGATGTTACTGAGATGCTTTTGAATATTGACTTTTATGGTTTCAGTAATTTATTTTTCACCGCTCAAGTAACTGACCCTGCAATTAGAATGCGCTGCCGCCAGGGGGAAAGGGGAGCGTGCTCTGACCTATTTGCCTGAGCTGTGTGTGGTTACCCGAAGGGCGCTTTGCAGTAATGTCTTAAAAAAACAAAAAACAAGTCCTCTGTTAAAACAGACAGCCGCACACACAAACACTGCAGAACACCAGACGTAAGACGGTGGTTGGACTTAGCCTGCGTTTACCGCACACTTTTTATAATTATTTATTTATTAAAAAATTTTTTTCCAATGTTTTATGTATTTTGAGAAAGAAAGAAAGAGAGACAGCGTGAGCAGGGGAGGGGAGGGAGACATAGAATCCGAAAACCATGTCCAGGCTCCGAGTTGTCAGCACAGAGCCCGACGCGGGTCTCAAAGCCACGAACCGTGAGATCATGACCTGAGCCGAAGCTGGACGCTTAACCGACTGAGCCCCCCCCCCCCCGCGCCCCTACTACACGCCTTTTAAATCCAGGTCCTGTTGTGGGTGCTGGGGGTGCAGTGGTGGGTGTGGCGTGGCCTCCTTGCTGAGGGAGGGGCTCAGAGTCTGTGGACATGGAGGCGAATCTCCGAGCAGCACCTGACAGGTGCTGGAAAGGTGTGAGCAGGGGAAGGGCACGGAGAGGGCCTAGCTTGCCAGGAGAGGCCTGGGGAATCTGAACCCTGCCATCTTTCAGTGGAGTGGGCCCCAGCAGGCGTGTGCCCTTCCCTCCCAAAGCTATGGGACCAGGAGAGCAAGCCCTGCCCCTCTCGGAGGTTCCACGGTGGGGTGGGGGAGTCTCTGTGTTACGGGCCCCGGGGCCGGCATCCCAGGCTCAGGAGGTGCTCGGCACCCTTGACAGCTTCCCTGGGCTTTGCTTTCTCCTGCCCGCCCGCCTGGCCTGGGGCTGTGCGTCTCTGGATGGATGGAGAGCCCAGCATGGAATCAAAGTGGAGAGACGGATCCTCAATCTCTCTGCTCTTTCCCACCGGGCCGGAGACAGGGCCCGCGCTCTGGGCTCCCGGCCCTCTTCTGTCTCTTTGCAATTCGAGGTCTTTCTGGAAGTCCGCCTGTTGGGAAGATGAAGGCAATCTCCATTTTTGCCCTTGAGCTCGGCTGGGAGATGGAAGCGTGTGGCCCGGTTCCCGAGCATCCCGCACCGCGGGGAAGCCCTCTCACACGGGCCGCCACAGCAGCGGTGCTCCTCGGGGTCGGGCTTTGAAAGAGCTCACATCTCTGCCAGAACAAAGTGTTTAAAAAGGCCAACTTTACAGGTATTTAAACATAGATTTCAAGTGGATTTTACGATACCGCTCTGCAGCAGGCTCGGCGAATCTCAGGCTGGCGGGATGGCTCTGGCTGCGTTCAGGCCCTTCTCTGCTCAGGCCGCATCTCCCCTCCCCCCAGAGAGGGGGCCAGGCCTCCAGGGGCCTCCTGAGGTGCTTGGGAAGGTGTCCGGCTGGCACCGGACTAATCTGACCCCGGAGGGTAGAGTCCTGTCCGGGTCGTGGTTTTGTTGATGCTCGCGTGAGGCTCTTCTCGAAAGCGTTTTGGCAGTTGGTTCTGTAACATCCAGATTGAAATACAGATGAGGGTTTGGTGTAGTGGGTCCCCTGACTCCGGTCTAGTCACCCTTGTCGTTGGTCCTGCAGTGAGGCGTCTGCTCTGACCCTGGAGCCTTCCCCTCTGAGCGGGAGCAGACCCACGGAG